>JANHFJ010005321.1:41026-51722 GCA_032468195.1 Cerberus rynchops
TTTAAAACAAGGGCTTTAGCAGTTGTTTACAAAACTTGGCTTTTTCAGTTTTTTCCTCAGTAACAAAAAAAATATATCTTTAAGGAAAATATCCTTGAATGGTAGAGGTGAATAAGAAATGTTATTTCTGTTAATGTTTCTGGCTCCACTGACCAGCAGTGATAATGGAGGGGGGAGGGTATGGTTTCGCATGTGCACCCACCACCTGCACAAATGGAGCTTCACCTGATCCCCTGCCGCTTGAGTGGCCCAGTTCCCAATGGGCCTCAGACAAGTAATGGTCTGTGAACTGCGGGCTGGGGACCCCTGGTATAAGTAACTGTTTTATCTAACCCAAAGTTCAAGTGTAATCTCAAACATGTTTTCTTGGAAGTCCCAATATGCTTTGAAGAGCCATTCCAATTATTTCAATAAGAGACAACAGACTAAAATGTACACTTCAATTAAAGCCAGGAGTTCTTACTTAACATTAGCTCTCTATATTTTAAACAAATTAGTTGTCATTAGTAACTTCCATCTATTTTTTTTCATTAATGTATTATGGAATACATTCCTTCATGCTTCTCATGATTCAAAAAAATTAAATAAATATTGATCTATTCAAAAGAAAGAACATCTAAGTTTGTAACAAAACATTAGATACAATCTCAGTTGCTTACCTGATAGTTTTCCCCTCAGATTTTCAAAAAAAGTACATTTTTTGAGATGGTGAACTATGTCTGTTATTCACTATAAAGCAGAGGTCACCAACTGGTGGTCCACGGACCACTGGTGGTCTGCGAGAAAATTTTGGTGGTCCACAGTGCACCCAGGTGGAGGAGCTTCTCCAGGATGACCAATGGGCCAGTCCTGTGACTAGAGCTCGTGGTGGGCAACTTCGCTGGTGGTGCAATATGCAGGGAGTAGCGCAGCCCTCGCTGGCTGGAATGAGGGAATGGTGCTGTTGCAGGGGGGGCAGGCGGGCCAAAGCAATGAATGTCAGCAGGCCGTGGCTTTTTCCTTCCCCTGCTTTGTCTCCCTGTTGGCTGCCCCGCCCCTCGCCCTCTTCTCCCAGTCACTCCTTGCCTGGCCTGAGAAGGTAAGGGGGGGAGAGAGGGGGGAAGACTCTCTTTATATTCCAAAGGGGGAGAAAATCTTGCTTCATCCCTTGCTGGGTCTCACAGGCTCTTCTTCCAGCCCTTATTGATGCTGCACGCACCTCACTGGCTCAGGGAGACCTATGACTTTCTCTCCGCCCTGAGACACCGGCCCAACCAGGCTGTTTCTCTCTGCTGCTGCTCTTCATCATACATCTCCTCAAGTGAACGAGGTGCATCCAGCACAAACAAAGGCTGGAAGAAGAGAAAGAGACAGCAGAGAGAGAGAAGAAACAGAGAGAAATGAGAGACGAGAGATAGAGACAGAGAAACAGAGATAGAGGATGAGAGATGAGAGAGAGAGAGGGAGAGGTGAGAGACAGAGAGATGAGAGAGACAGAAAGTGAGAGAAACAGAAAGAGATGAGAAAGATAGATGAGAGAAAGAGAGAGATATGAGAGACAGAGAAAGAGACAGAGGTGAGAAAGATAGAGAAGCAGACAGAAAGAGAGGCAGAGAGAGAGAAACAGAGAGAGACAGATGAGAGAAACAAAGAGAGAAAGAGAGATGAGAGACAGAGACAGGGAGATGAGAGAGAGAGAGACAAGAGATGAAACATAGAGAGAGAAAGAGAGGGAAAGAGAGGGAGCACGCTGGATTCATATTAATGGTCTGCACGATTTAAAATTATGAATTTAGTGGTCCCTGAGGTCTGAAAGTTTGGTGACCCCTGCTCTAGAGTCTCAACATCTTTTTTTATAGTGTGGTGAGCAAAACTGGATGCAGTATTCCAGATGTGGCCTTACTAAGGCTTTATAGAATGGTATTAGTACTTCACCTGATCTTGATTGAATCCCTCTGTTAATGCAATTTAGGATTGCATTAGCTTTTTTGGCTGCTGCCACACACTGCTGGCTCATATTTAATTGGCTGTCCACTAAGACACCAAGATCCTCTCAAAGTTACTGCTATTAAGCCTTGTTTCTCCCTGGAGAAGGATAATCTTTTAGAAGTCAAAGAATACAATCTTTGTTTGCTGACTGTTAAGTTAGAATTATTTGAAAAAGAGGGACAGGTCAGGACATGTAGCAAAGATGTTCAGAATTATTTGATTGGCCAAGACTGAAATCATTTTCCATAAAATTATACAAAAAAACATTAAAATGAATTTGGCTATTAAACTGTAAAACCAAACACTTAGCCATCATAATGTGACAGGGTTCTACATAGCATGTAGAAGTTGTTTGCATCTGTACCCCAATTATGCATGATTTGTTTCATTTGATTCTTATAGCATTATATGTGTGTTAGATGGACACAACTACAGTATCTTCCTTTGTGCATTAAATTGTATTAAAGAGGTTCAGTTTAAATTCAGGGAACTGAGGCCAGATTGTTAACCTCTTATTTATTTATAAGAGTTTTTTTTAATCTCACCTTTTTACTTTATAAGTAGCTCAAGGCAATGAATAGACATAATATTCCTTCCTTCTGCTATTTTCCCCACAACAACAATTCTGTAGAGGTGGATTGGGCTGAGAGACAGTGACTGGCCCAAAGCCACCCAGCCAGCTTTCATGTCTAAGACAGGACTAGAACTCACAGTCTCCTGGTTTGTAGCCTGGTGTCTTGACTACCACATCAAACTGTCATCTAGTGGATTACTGAAATGGTATTGGTTAATTCCCATGCTCAAACATTGGGTTCTCTAGTTTGGATCTCCATGACTACATCCAGGGAATAAAGTCAACTGTCTGTGGTCAGGAGGCATGCCAAAAATGATAACCACCACCTATATTCCCCCTAAGATATGTTCATGCACATCATACACTATTTGTCACCCCCAAAGTAATAATTTAGGCACCACAAAACTCCAGGCTCACGACTTGCATGTAATTCTGCACAAGCTCATGGCCTTGACTTAACTCCAGCAGAAAAGATTTCTTGGAATAGACTGAGCAGATACTCCGGGGGTAACTCCTTTTGCCTGGGACAGTAGGCAGGTGGCCTTTCCCCAGCCTTGGGTTTGCAGACAACCTGCTCCAAATTAGCCAAGCTATAGACAAGAAAATCATGACCCCAGAGTCTTATGCCAGTTCACAAGATGGTGAGGTTATGTATTCAGTCATGTCTGACTTGCCAGGTCAGGTCTCTATACAACTTTCGATCTTGCACTAAGAGTTCAGAACTACAAGATAACTTTTGGAAGTGATTCAGGCAGATACTCCTCTCATTAACTGTAGTATAAAATATAGGCAAGGAATAGCACAATAAGACTTTCCAAGATTCTGTAATTGTAGCCAATCTCAATAAAAATAGCTTTGCTTTATGTGGAATTTTCCCCCTACTCCTGTTTACCTAATGGCACTAATATTATCCTATTGTGTCTTTGGTTCTAAAGGTTAATTGTGAGCCTTCCATCTTGATATGAATGTTGCAGATTTATATTTTGTTCACTTCTAATTTCTTGTTATTTCTTCTGTTCTTTGAGGTACATCACCGAAAATGTCATGATTTATATAGTCTGCTTATGTGAAATGATTACATTCCATACACATACATACACACATTGCTTTTTCATTATGATGATATTTGCATCTATACCAACTTGGTTCTGGCCATACTTGAGTGATTTTCAGTCCGTCAGCTATTACGTGTGCATTTTCTTCCAGTAATTAAATCATTTACTGTAATTTTGTGGCCTGTATAATAAAATCAATATATTGTGTACTGAATTCTAGGTCACTGTCAACTTTAATTTCGCAACTCATGTAACAGGTACATAAAACAGAGATCTCTTTGTAGCAATTATTTTTCGTGCTGGTAATTTGATAACCGAAACATAAAGATCAGATTTAATTAGCGATGTCATCCGAATATTAGTTGTTCTTAGTGCCCTCACATATCAAAATTAGGCAGACAAGTATAGGTTTTCTGAAAATCATGGTCCTCCACATTATTTACAACTCCCACTTTCCTGCAAATGAATGTCATTTAAGGCAAAGTTCATGAAGCTGAATTGTTATAGAAAAGGTTATGTAGTTTTTGCTAAGAACTGAGAATCACAATTCCTATTGTAAAAGGCTCTGGAAATCATGCAGACTATAGTTCTTCAAAGAAACTGAAGTTTAAGTTGGAAAAATTCAATGAAATGACATTGCTGCTTCCAAAGTGAATAGTAGAACAAGTGAAAGCAAGCAGAGGATTTCCTAATTGTTTTTCATTATTCAGAGCTTGTAAGTTTAATTAACTTAATTAACTCTTTTTCTTTAATGTGTCCTAGGAGCAAATTTTCCCCCAAAAATATGGATGTCAGAGAAGTGATTTACAATATATGTTTGCTCTTCTGATTGTTATTTTCTATTACTGTATGTCAATTTACATGAATCAAGCATTATTAAGGGCAGTAAGACTGCTCTAAGTAAATATACTTAATTGAATTTGTGAGAAACGTCTCCAGAGCATACATGTGTGAGGTTTGGGGGGAATTTGAACAGTTGTAATGGAGATGATTTAACCTTCCTTTCTTTTTTTTCTTTTTTCTTTTTGAAAAATTCTTGAAGATTTTGCAAAAGTCTGCTACTGAAAATGGCTTACATTTCTCTACAAGATCAGTTCGGTTTTCTGTACCTTAGATATTTCAATGTGTGCCTTTTAGTATTTGTACCCTGTACTCTGTAATGAAAACAGGACTTCTTGCTCCAAACTAAATGTTATGTTAAGGAAAAAAAGGATGAAGTAAGATTTAACACAAAGACACACAAACACTCCAGTCTATGAAAATCCCCCAAAGTTACCTTGTTAATAGTCTGTAAGCAAATCAAATCAATGTTGTATTATTAGTGAGTTCTTGGCATCTAGAGATTTGGGGATTAGTATAGAGTGCAAATATTACTTGTGTTGTATTACTTGTAAATAACTAAAATATAATAAATAAAAAAGTGGTCTAGGAAGTGTATGCCTTTATTCAGCTGTCTTCTGATTTATTGAAACAGCATATGGGAAATCATTTTGTCCACCCAAGCACAAGCATTGTGAAGAAAAGTTTTTGCCTGAAATATCTAAGGATGTTTCAATCTAAAGAGCAGCAGTCCTTAGGAAGTTCTCAAAAGGAACTAAGTCTCAATCTTAACAATGCTTTTTTAAGCTTCCTTTTCATCTTTTTCTCCTCCTCCCCACTTTACAGCTGCTTCTTTCTGTGTTAGCTGGAGCGAGCGAAGGAGAAAAGTTTATTATCAAAGTATCCACACTCAGTTTGAATTCTCAATACAAATCAATTTTTCATCTCTTTCTTCATCCATAAGTCATTGTGTACTTCCTGTATCACACATGTACTTGTTTAATATTTTTTATCTTTCCCATCTTGAACTTTCCACCACATCTAAAGGAATCTGTACCTTGAAAAACAAAATAATTTTTATGATTATATTATATCTATTAATTTATTGTCCTTTGAATCTAATGTTTGGAATTCTGGGGCCTGTATATGGAGCTCATGAACAAAGATTCAAAGATCTTTTTGGGAAACGCACGCAATGGCCATGCCCGTGGAAAATTACTGAAAACAGTCTGCCTGCAAATTGGGGACCACTGTACATAAAAGAATTAATAGATAATGCTCCTGTAGCTGATTCCTATGCATGTTCATTTGGACATATAGTTTTCAGTGGAACATTTGTCTGATTAAAGAACAATTCAAAAGTGTCAGGAGGACCAAATATCTGGATTCATTACCTCATTCCAAACCCTGGAGTTTCATCACTGCATGGATAGATTAATTTCCTCTACTTTCTTTTTCTTCCATTTCAAGTACAGTGGTAGCTTGGTACTCAATTTCTTTGAAACTCATCAAATTTAGTACTCAACGTATTTTGAGACAAAATATTTATCCCGATACTCATTGTTTGTTTGGTACTCAACACATAAGCTAGAACTTGTTCGGTGTTGGTTGCCTTGTGATTCACTACATTAATCCTAATGGGAAAAATTTGGTACTCTGTTTTTGATACTCATCGGGTCTCCTGGAACCAACTAATGATGAGCACCAAGGTACTATTGTAATGGCAATGATGGCTTTTACTGCATGAGTTCCAAATATAACTGGCATATTTTGTGTGACCTAAATCTGTCTGCAGAGCATTTCTTTAAAAAATTATTTGGTTTATGCTTGAACCCATTGATAGGTGAATTCTTGGGGATAGATTATGCCATGCCCTTGGAATAATGGAATCAGACATTAGACAATTTGATTTTACTTCTACTTCCAAGCCAAAAGCTCTGTTCTTTGCCAAAAGAAGCACAGGTCTGCTTGATTTTACCATCTTAAGTAAACATGTATGTGGTTGTGTCCTTTTTCTTATGTAATTGAGTAAGTTTCATTTCCTAATAATGATAGTTGCATTTATCTGTATTTCATTGTGCATCCAAAATGAAAGTTTGTACTTGACCAAAAATCTATGTCCTTAATTAAAGAGCATGCCATAATTATGTATAAGCAATCATATAATTCTCATTAAAAGTGAAAGTAGGGTATTAATACCATAATCATGTATAATTATATGTAATTATGAATTCCTTATTATCAGCAAAGCCATCACACATAGTAAAATAAACATTATTTCAATCTCTCACTGTTAAAAGATATCCATCTTGTTTAAACCCTTGAAATTCACTGTTTCATTTCACTACTCCTATTCCATCCATACCAATCTTTGCTTTCTGGCGTGAATGCAAAACAGAATTACCTTAATGAAGGAAGATGAGTAGAACAAATGAAATGAAATAGTACTAGATAAGCATAGCTATCTTTTTTTATACATAAAGAACACTGGGAACACATATATGTTATTGGAGGCAGCATAAGATTTTGGTAGAAATTGATTCTCTGCAGCTGTTTCAATCAGGATATATTGCCTCAACATGGGAAAGAGACTGCATTGGTCATGGTTATTGCAAAGGCCAGAGGGCAAGGACAATGTTCTGCAGAAGTTCCATTGCTTTTTGAGTGGAGAGTTCCAACCAGTATTGGATCATATGAACATATTAAAAAAATGTATATGAAAATACACAGAACAGAACATGGAAGGGATCTTGGAGGTCTTCTAGTCATCCCCACCACTCAAACAGGAAACCCTATTCCATTTTCAAATTCAAATTCAAATTTATTGGTCACATACACAGTCATACATGGTATGATATGCAGTGAAATGCTTACACGACCACCCACGACCGCGAGTAAATTAAGGCAAAATGGGAGGGTGGGGCAGGAAATAAATTACCGATAGTTGGGAAAGTGGGAGTTAGATACAGTTGTGGTTTCTGTTATAGTCCTGAGTGTTCTTGTGGTTCCTGGTTTAGTGTCCATATTGCCTGTGGAAAGAAGCTTCTTCTCATTCTCTCTCTGTTTGCCTTCACAGAGCGAAAACGCTTTCCTGACCGCATCTTGGTAAACAGTCCATTGTTGGGGTGGTTGGGGTCCTTCACTATCTTCTGAGCTTTAGTCCAGCAACGTTTGTTGTAGATGGAGTACAGCTCAGGGAGTTTGGTGCGGATGATGCACTCAGCTGAGCGTCCTACCCTCTGTAGTGCTCGTCTATCATCAGTCTATCCCAGGTCTTTAGGAAGGATACAATAAGTGGTCAAAA
This sequence comes from Cerberus rynchops, assembly GCA_032468195.1. NCBI lineage: Eukaryota > Metazoa > Chordata > Lepidosauria > Squamata > Homalopsidae > Cerberus > Cerberus rynchops. Next base: position 48,747 of record JANHFJ010005321.1, read on the forward strand.
ATGCCGACTCCAGTCTGAAACAGCTGGCTGGCTGTGCAAGCAGCCCCATTAATAAAGGTATGTAGAGTTCCCAGCTCTGCAGTGAAGCTCTCTGCCTTAAAGGATCACAATGCACACCAGCGGTAGACAGGATGGGATAAATTAATTTCTACCGCGGCGTTTGGCAGATCCTGTACGTGTAGTCATTGAGAAGTTTTGCAGCCCTGTGCTTGTACATTGTTATATCTGAACCTGCTCTGGAGTGATTAGCTCCTCAACCATGTAGTCTGTACGCATTAAGCTGTAAGGGTTGTGAATTGAATGTAATTCACACCATTTCCAGTTACTTATTTCATCAGGGCAACTGCTACATGTCTAGCAGCATTTCCTTACTTTATTGGAAATCTTGACATCTCTTTATAAAACAAGGCTGTGTTTGCCACAGATTTATTTCGCTCTCTTTCTCTCCCTCCCCCTTTTTCCCTCTCTCTCATTTTCACAATAGAAATAATAAAAATGTACACTCTCTCTTTCTCTCTCTCATTTTCACAATATAAATAATAAAAATGTGCTCTCTCTCTCTTTTTCTCTCTCTTTCTCCCTCTTTCTCTCTCTCTCTCTCTCTCTCTCTCTCACACACACACACACAGATATACTGCTAGTCATTAATTCATAACAGCTCATTTAGTGACCAATCAACGTTACAACGACACTGAAAAAAAAGTGACTCGCGACCAATTTTCACATTTAAGACTGTTGCAGCATTCCCCATGCTTGTGTGATCAAAATTCAAATGCTTGGCTCATTGACTCTTACTTATGACCGTTGCAATATCCCAGGGTCATGCGATCCCCTACTGCGACCTTCCAATGAGCACTGTCAATGGGGAAGCCAGATTGCCTTAACAACAGTTTGACTGATTTAACAACTATAGTGATTCACTTAACAACAGTGGCAAGGAAGGTCATAAAACGGGGGCAAACTCACTTAAGACAGGTATCACTTAGCAACAGAAATGTGATCAATTGTGGTTGTAAGTCAAAGGACTGCCTGTACTTCTCTTGCTTCCAAACATTCAATGGATTTCTCTAGCTAGATCCATTTACCCCATTGGTAGACAAGTACCACTTACTAAAACCTTAGTAAGGCCACACCTGGAATACTGCATTCAGTTTTGGTCACCCACATTACAAACAAGATTTTGAGACATTGGAAAAAGTGCAGAGAAGAGCAACTAAGATGATCAAAGGCCTGGAGATTAAAACATATGAAGAACATATGAAGCCTGGGTTTGGCCAGTCTAGAGTTCAAACCTTTATGGTCAATGTACAAATATGTACAATGAAATTGAAGGAGCCTCCATTGGTGCAATCACACAAAGCACAGAAACACAGAATACATCTCAAACACAGAATGCAAGACTTTTAGCAAACATAGATAGATAGATAGATAGATAGATAGATAGATAGATAGATAGATAGATAGATAGATAGATAGATAGATATAGATATAGATATAGATATAGATATAGATATAGATATAGATATAGATATAGATATAGATATTTGTTTGAATCTTTTAGAGATATAATTTAATAATACACATTGATAGATACACTCTAAATAAGTCCTCTGAGGTTTGTTTTCTTACATTTGGGGGTTTATCTCTTCAGTTCCAGCTTTATTTCCATCATTTTCACCATTCATCTGAATTAGCTGACACATATTCAGGATTGTAAGAAACTAATTCTGAGTCTTTGAGAGAATATATACATGTTTTAGGATGGGTGACTTAATAAGAATTTTTCTAAAAATGCATAGAAGCTTTAATAGTCATTATAACAAATGAAATATATTTGCAGTCAAACAATATTTTTGTTTATTTAACCAGTGTGGAATGGCTATTTCGCCCCCTAACCAGAAAGCAGCTAATCCTTCACTCCAACCTAATATGGGATTTTTCCAGATGGAAGGCTACAGAATCCTAAAGCTACACACTAATTGCTTTTCCCCTGGATCCTACAAATGGAATTGCAATAGATTTCTCACACAATGATTGATGTAGTGCTTAGCATGTATATCTTTGGGTGTGCTCTGTCTACACCAGTACAGGCAGGCAGAGGACAAATCCTTTTCTTCCTGCCTCCCTAATATCCTTGCAGGCTTTACATCACAGTGGCTGGTGTTTTTTATTTATTTATTTGTTTTGTTTTGTCTAAAAGTGGACAGGTAGATTTTTTAAAATGCTCTGCTGCCCTTTTCCCATTGTCTCTTATTGTTCTGGATTACAAGGTGAGCCAGGTAGGAAGAAAAAAAATCACAATTCAACCCTGCAATTTCTTTGTTGTTACAAGATACACAGGCTTCCTGCTGTTCTCATCCAAGAGAATCAGAGAAACAACAGCAGCTTTGAACTAGCTATTCTTTTCCATCCTGTCTTGTCCAAAAAAACTGGCCTGTGAAAGTCACCAGAGATTAGGTTGCTATTCAGGTTTCTTCTTTTCATTGTTTGGGAAGCATTTGCATATGTGTGTGGGGTGGGGGGTGAGTCTTGCTGCCATCCATGCATCTTTCCATTTTGTGCACGCTAAATATTACATCTTTGCAAAGCATTTGAATGAGAGGCTCTGTAAAATGCAGTTGTATCACAAGCAAAACATCCATCTGTGAATCATTAAAGCAGCTACGCCTTTTTCAGACTCAGATTGTGGCTGTTTCAAAAGTGTTCACAACTGTCTCTGCGGGTACCCTGTTTCCCCCAAAATAAGACCCAACTGAAAATAAATCCTAGCATGGTTTTTAGGATGCTTGTAATATAAGCCCTACCCCTCAAATAAGCCCTGGTTAAGATTGTCAGATACATTTAGTACCTTAAGACCTAACCAGAAACACTTTCTGTCTTTTGGAGAAAAAAATAATATAAGACCCAGTCTTATTTTTAGGGAAACATGGATATACAGTATGTATGTATGTACGTATGTACACAGTCCCTTTGTCA
>JANHFJ010005322.1:16589-29879 GCA_032468195.1 Cerberus rynchops
AGAAGCAGCACCAGAATGTTTTTTTCCTGCCTTCCTTACAGGATTAACCCTGCAAAGTGGAAAAAAAACAAAAGGGGAGTTCTTCTAACAACCGGTTCTCCAAACTGCTTAGAAAATTTACTACCGGTTCTAGTGAACAGGCTAGAACCTGCTGAATTTCACATCTGACGTGACCCCGTGATCACAAATGCCAAGTGCTCAAATTTTGATCATGTGACCATGAGGGTCCTGCAACAGTTGCAAGTGTGAAAACTGGTCCTAAGTCACTTCAAAGTCACTAAATGAATGGTTGTAAGTTGAGGAATATCAGTGTATGCCATTCATACCTGTGTTGCAGAGAACCATCAGGAAGATATGCTTCTCATAAAATGAGGGAAGATATTGACTTGATGCATCTGGATTTTATCCTGCTGTTCACTTGACAGTTTTGTAGCATCTTCCTCTTTTAGAACATTGTTATATTAATTAACTCTACTTTCTGGAGAACTGGCACAAAATCCAATGAGACGTACAATCTATTGTGGCCTCTTAAGCAATCAACAGCAAAAAAGCAAAGTGCCATCTGCCCTCTTGTGTTTACTTGGAATTTAGAACTTTATTTATAGAGGAGCAGCCTTAATTAATTCAACATTGCGCACCCGCAGTTGTTAGTCCGGCGTACCATACCGCGTCCTCACTGTGTCACGGTATGGTATGCTGGACTAACAACCGCAGACAAGAAGGCACTACAGAAGGTAATCAACACAGCACAAAAAATCATTGGCTGCCCCATAACCCCACTGGAGGAAATAGCCGCTGTCTCAACAGAGTGAGAAAAATCCTCAGGGATGTCTCTCACCCTGGATAGCACTACTTCATACTTCTACCAAGAGATACAGAAGCATAGCCATCTGAAGAAATAGGCTGAAAAATAGCTTCTATCCATGGGCCCGATGGAGGCTCATTCAATTTCACTGCACACATGTTGTGCATTGACAATCAAGGATTGATTGATTGATTGATCCTTGTAAAAAAAAATACTAAGAAATAACAGCCAAAACTCTAATGTTGGCATTTTTGTTGCAAACATCATGAAAACGTGACAATAAATACAGTAAATTGAATTAAAATACAGTAAATTGAATTAAAAATTCTCAGATTTTGAGAAAAGTCAACATGAATTTGACAGATAACTGCAGATAAACAAGTTTTTCTAAAATTCTTCCTTGTGCAGCTATTATTAGTGACTTACCCTGTGATCTTTCCCCTCTGTAAACCTCGAATTTACTATTTTTCTTGATAATGGCAATATTTCCTATGTTCCTCTGTCCTGAATAGTCCACAGCAAAAAGATAAAACCTGTGCAAAAACATAAATGTCTTGATGGAATAGACCAGAGATGTCAAACTGGCAGCTCACAGGCCACACCCACCCCAACTTCACAAAGGGGAAAAACATCACAAAACATCACGTGATGGCAACATGACACCATGAGTTTGACACCTGTGGAATAGGCCAACTCAACTTTGCCTCTACTAGTGGCCAACCTCATTATTCAGACTCTTTTTTTGTTTGCATGTATGGTGTATTGTTTGTCATTTCTTTCTCTGATAGGACACCTCTGGTTCTCCTATGGAACAATTTAATAGATGATGCTATTTAAAGGTTAAGCAACTTACCATAATTTAATATTCTGGTTTCTGATTCCATCCTGCAATAATCCAGATGGCCTCTAGATAGCAGCATCCATATAAATGTTTCATAGTACTGTTGCACACCGGTATGTGGTGAAATATTAAGGGGAAAAATATTGGACGTCAATTGCTGTTCCTGTCACATGGTGGAGCTTCATGGAAAGCAGTACAGGATGTCCCCATGTGCACTTTAAGCACCGGCTGTGGGAACAGTGTGATTTGTGCAAACACAATTTCTTCCCATCTCTGGGAGGAGAAGAAAGTGTAGCCAAACAGCTGAGAGGATGAGGTTAGCCCTAGGAAGACCATAAATGGAGCCCTGAAGGCAAGCTCTTCTCATATGTCCTTTATAGAGCATTCAGAAATGATATGGTTTCTACACTTTAGAAAACGTTTGAGAAAACTTGGACCGACATTTCAAAATAAAGGTTCTGCCAAGTATGAACAATATGTTTTGAGAGAATAACTTTGGAGTTATGGAAAACTGTATTTCAGGACAGGTTCTGTCCTGGGCCTTCTTCAAATTAGCAAAGCCTGACTATTTTTAGGGGGATGTATTTCTGGTGAGAAAGCAACAAGGCATTCAGCTAAATTTTGGTATCTGCAATTTCCATCTTGTATCATGAGCTTTGTTTTGTAAATATGCTGGATTAGATCCAAAGATGCTAGATACACACTACTCAGAGTCTTTCTTTTCAAGAGCTTTGAATGTTTATGTTAAATAATCGCTCAACAAAAGACATCAGGGTTCAGGGTTTTTGCCGGATAAAATGCTCAGCTTCGCTCAAATTTATTTAGGAGTTAGAGATCAATGCACATTAGTGATATGCCATCTGCATCAGGGGAAATATTGGGAGTAAGTGCTGCCCCAGGAAAAAAAAAAGTAGTTTTCATGCTTCAGTTTGAAGAGTGCCAAGTTTTCTTATTAGAAATAATTTTAAAATAAGGAAAACATGAGCAAAGCCCTTAATCATTGCATTTGTGGATTCTGGGAGGAGTTTTGTTACTTTGGGTTATAGGTGGTCTTTGCTTATGATTGCTCTATTTAGTGACTGTTCAAGCTTATGTCGGCGCTACAAAAGTAGCTTTATGAATTTACAACCTTTGCAGCAATGACTGTGACATATAGCAACGGAGTTGCCAGTTGCAATTGCAGTTGTTAAGTGAGGACTACTTGTACTTTCTACATAGCTGCTTTTCACAGAAGTTTAGGTAGGTAGGAAAGCATGTGTGTACATTCACACATATGGTATAAACATACATACACACACACATTAAAAAACCATGGCAAAAAGCAAACTTGTCTAGTGGCCAGCTAAGTTTCATTGCAGGAATTGGTCCTTCCTAGATGTCATCGATGTATATTAAATAGCCAAGGAAGATGAACTTGCACAATTCTCACATAAAAAGCTTATTAAAGCATAATATGAGCCAGCCAGCCATAAGATGAACGAGATGCACTGTGTATACACAGCCAAAAAAGCTCTGAAGTATCAGATCTACTTGGATACAGATTACAATTAGAACCATACAGGAAGCTGCTAATGTACCCAGTAGATTTTGTTTCACAGCCTAATAATTCCTGAACTCTCCAAGCTATGTCCAATTTTAGCTTGGGAAATCTTCAAAAAAAATGCAAAGAATCATGACTATGAACGGGAAAGGAGAATGCCTAACCATCCCCACAAAAATGCTAAAGTTTTTGAGTAATTTGTCATGATGTATATCTAATACATGAATCCTGGATGGATATAACACTAGTAAACAATATAACCATCTTTGGACCAGAGTTGTGATATTGAAAGAGATTTAAGTCAAGTGCCTGTGGATCATAGTTAAAATATAATACAGATAGTCCTCGACTTACAAAAGTTCCATTAGTGACCATTCAAAGTTACAACAGCGCTGAAAAAAGTGACATATGACTTTTTCACACTTATGACGGTTGAGCATCCCCATGGTCACGTGATCAAAATTAAGATATTTGGCAACTGGTTCATATTTATGACGGTTGCAATGTCCTGAGGTCATGTGATCACCTTTTGTGACAAGCAAAGTCAATGGGGAAGCCAGATTCACTTAACAACTATGGCAAGAAAGGTTGTACAATGGGGCAAAACTCACTTAACAAATGTTTCACTTAGTAACATAAATTTTGGAGTCAATTGTGGTCGTTAGTTGAGGACTACCTGTATGTCAATATGTATAGTGGCGAAGGAATGGGCAGCATTATAGATGTTGCTTGAAGCTAGGCACTTCTTCCCTGGCATCAGCCTTTCAAGTGGCAGTTACCATTTGGACAGCTATTCTGTCTGTCTCATAGAAGTCTGAGCTTACCAGCTGCTGAAGCGGAGTAGGACCTTCAAGGAAAGTGTTGCGCAAGTTGTTGGAAGTGTGGGTTAGTGACTGCTGGCATAGGGCTGACTTTAAATTGTGAGCTGCAGGGATTCTGGATCTGTCTGGGGACTGGTTTGGAGGAGTATGTTTCCCTGGTGCTTCCTTGTTTGATTGTGTGCCATCAAGTTGCTGTTGAATCTTAATAATCTGCCTCTAACCTGGTTCTTGAATTCTTCCAACAATGCATCCATTGCCACTACAACTGAGTCCCTCCACCTTATAACTGGTTGCCCTCTTTTCTTTCTCTCCACTTCTCCCAGCAATGATTAGAGCCTTCTCCAGAGAGCTAGGTCTTTGCATAATGTATCCGAAGTAAGATAGCAATAGCACTCAGACTTACCGTATATACCGCTTCATAGTGCTTTACAACCCTCTCTAGGCAGTTTACAGAGTCACATATTGCCCCCAACAATCTGGGTCCTCATTTTACTAACCTTGGAAGGATGGAAGGCTGAGTCAACCTTGAGCCTGGTGAGAGTCAAACTGCCAAATTGCAGTCAGCTGGCAGTCAGCAGAAGTAGCCTGCAGTAGTGCATTCTAACTACTGTGCCACCATGGCTCTTAAGATAATTTAAGTCTGTGCCTCCAGTGAAAATTCTGGGTTGATTTGCTTGATGATACATTTGTTTGTTTTCTTGGCTGTCCATGGTATTCTCAGAAGTCTTCTCCAACACCCAAGGGTTTCTTTTAACTTTTGCCAGAATAAAAATTTAATATTGTTCAAATTTCCCCCCAATTAATGTTGATACTATAATAATTCACCCTGAAGGAATTTCTGTACAGCTGAAGGTGAGGATGCAAGCTGCCAAGTAGCAAGAGTTCCTAGGACAGCTAAAGTTCAAAGCAAGGCAAGAGGTTCATCTAAAAAACAGGTTCAGGGCAGCTCCCTGTACTGCAGCTACATTGGAAATGAAATTGAACAGCTGTGGAATTAATCTAGAAGTAGCATAAACACCGTGACCATAAATCCAAACATTTTTCTATTGAATTGCAAAAGAAAAACAAAATGGATCCTGGTATTTTTATACACATATTTACACACGTTACTTTAATCTAAGAAGCTTGCAACTACCTTGACTTATGACCACAATGGAGCCCAACATTTCTGTTGTTAAGTGAGATATTTGTTAAGTGACTTTTGGCCCATTTAACGACCTTTCTTGCCAGAGTTGTTAAGTGAATCACTGCAGTTGTTAAATTAGTAACATGGTTGTTAAGTGAATCCAGTTTCCCCATCAACTTTGCTTGTCAAAAAGTCCCAAAGGATGATCACAGGACCCTGGAACACAGTAATGCACATAAATACGAACCACTTGCTAAGCATGTGAATTTTGATTACATGATTATGGGGATGCTACAAAGGTCGTAACTATGAAAAATGGTCGTAAGTCACTTTTTTTAGTGCCATTGTAACTTTGAATGGTCACTAAGTGAACTGTCGACGACTACCTGTATAATAAAATATCAACCAAATTTCCAAATCTACAAATTGGTCTCCAGTATACCAGAAACAAGAAGGAACAATTAACACAAACCTTCTAATAAAGATTGCCAGGTAATATGCTTGTGGTTAGGAAATAGTTATTTATGAGATTGTGACCTTAAATCTTACTTGGCCCTAATATTTCTTTTCTGCTCCTGTCATGCCAGAGTATTAGAATTCCCTAATTCATCACAGAGATTGTACCTAGGTTGTCTCTTGTTCTGAGCCTTTTGCCAAGACAACTGGTTTTTAACAGCAAGAGATGAAAAATAGCCCTAACATGTTTTACCCAATAACCTCTAAGTCAAATGAACAACTGGCATGAAGTAGGAATATGGGAATACTTCTTCAATTCTGTCATGGTTGAAAAACAGTTTCTGGGTTGAGGGGTGGGAAAATAGGTTAAAGGCAATAATAATTTTAGAAATGTTTGACTATGTTCCTACTGCAAAAAAAATAAATAAATCCCCAAACTCCTTTGGTTTGTGTGCAACATTCAAAACAATAACTCTACTAAAGCCCTTAGGATAAAAATAAACTCAAAATGAATCTTTCCAAAGCATTTTAACTGTGAAATGTGCAGCCTATGGTCAAATGATGACATGGTAAGTTTGGATTGTGATTTCATCCTTTTAATGCTGTCTGTTGGTATTTATAGCTTTAAGGGAAGGAGATACAGCAAAAATTATTTTACATACCAAGAATTCCATTTTCCATTATTAATCCATTTTCCAACAATGCAGAGCGCCATGTGGTATTTTATTTTGGGGTTCTAGAAACAATCACATTTCCTGCTTTAAAAACAACAACAAAAATGTTACTTGCTCAAATTCCTCTTATACATGGAAAACTCCATCTAATCTCTGCAGCAAATATACTAAAAATCATTGTCCTTGTTCTTTAGATTATCTAGGGCAGGAGTCTCCAACCTTGGCAACGTTAAGACTTGTGGACTTCAACTCCCAGAATTCCTCATCCAGAGGAATTCTGGGAGTTTAAGTCCGTGCACAAGTCTTAATGTTGCCAAGGATGGAGACTCCTGATCTAGGGTAATAGGGTAATCTGTCACCCTCAAAAGACTGTTCCTATGTCAATGGCTACAAGTAATGCTCAGAAAGTTGTAAGATTCAGGGTTTGAGTAATCTTATTGTTTGCATTTGGGATTCAATATTACTATGTTTCTTCATGGCGTACATCTATGTATAGGATCAAGAAAGATGGCAAGCGCTCCTTTGCCAAAGTAAGCAATATTTGAACATCAGCGCGTGAATTTTTCCTCCTTTTTAAAATAAAAACAATCACTTTCATACTCAGAATGTAGTTGGGCAGAATTAGGCATTTCTGCTGATGCCGATGCAGCTGCATCAACTGCTGTGCAATGTTTTTCTTGAGAATGCCTTTGTGCGTTAGCACACATTGAATTGCACAATGGGAGAGAAACCCTGAGAGTGCAAGATACCTGTGTGCGTAGAAGCCATGAAGGCCTCTTCACTAAAAATATTTATGCTGCTGCATGTACTGTACAGACACTTGCTGGAATGTGAGTAGCAAGTAAGCCATTAACAGGGCATGGTTTATCCTCAGAATTTGATATATGTGATATTTGATTCTCTACCACCTCCCAGCCCTTACCCCCTGTTTCCATTCTCCACCACCTCTCTCCCTGTCTACATTACTGTTTCTATTATTTCTCTTTTTTCATTTTTTCTATCTATTCATCTATCATCTATTTTACTGTCTCTATTATCTGTCTGTCTGTCCTATGTATGTATGTGTGTGTGTGTGTGTGTGTGTGTCTGTCTGTCTGTCTGTCTCTCTCTCTCTCTCTCTCTCTCTCTATCTATCTATCTATCTATCTATCTATCTACAGCACACATACACACATAACATCTATTTTCCTCCACCTCCTCCTCCTCCACATTTGCTGTCAAACCTGCTTCAAGCACTTACATATTTGAGCATATTCAAGTTTTTCACTGCATGCAGTTGCATCTTTAATCATTTCCTACTTATTTCCTTCCAACTGTCTTGAAACTTCATTTTGCCCCCTTTTCTTCCTCAACACTATATGTTTTCACTTTTGGGACTAACCTCAAAGCTTTCAGTTTCCAATGGAGCAATACTAATGCCTAAGTTTTAAATAATAGCATAACAATATTTAGAACATGTTACCTCTTGTAACCAGAATAAATTGTTCTGGCATTGCTGGAATTAAGCATGTGGAAAACACAGGAAATACAGATTGATTTTCCCCTACAACATAACTTGCCAACCTTTGGAAGCTTGCAGTCTAGGCTGTGCCTGTTAATTCTGAAATCTTGTCAAGTTCCTGACAAATTCCTTTTGCTTCACACTCACAAAAGAAATCTATATAAAGCCAGGGTAAATATTGGCCTGCTTAAGTGTATATATGGAAAAAAAAATAGACAATCCAGGGTGGTCTTAGAATGAATATTGTCTTTGTATATTCATTGTGGGAAATAGCCCAGTTAGGCTAAGCAGTTATAACTGCTATTGATTAAGCATCTCTTATCAAAACAAATGGGATTTAACACTTGAGGTTGGGTGGTTCATGTTATGTGTTTGCTTGTTACAACTCTTTTGAATTTCAGGAAAGCTATTCAGACATGGCTTTTGAAGAGAATCCTGGGAGTAGAAATTATTTAAGGAGAAAGCTTCCCCTTCCTGCCCTTTATGGATTATGTTTTATCCAAACTCCAAAACTTTTGTTGTACTATTTTTCTTTGTCTTTTAATTTTGTAATCGAAAAGAGACTGTCAGAGTCCTTTTGGATTAGAATGATATAGAACGCACATGGAAGGAAGGAAGGAAGGAAGGAAGGAAGGAAGGAAGGAAGGAAGGATTGACAATTTGCCCACAGAAAAATGAATATATAGGTAGTCCTTGACTTACAACAGTTCATTTAGTGACCAAAGTTACAATGTCACTGAAAAAAGTGATTTATGACTGTTTTTTTTAACACAACTGCTACAGCATCCCTGTGATCAAAATTCAGATGCTTGGCAGTTGGCAAGTATTTATGACTGTTGTTGTGTCCCAAAGTCATGGGATCACTTTTTGTGACCACCTGGCAAGCAAAGTCAATGGGGAAGCCAAATTTACTTAACAACCATGTTATTAACTTAATAACTGCAGTGATTCACTGAACAACCGTGGCAAGAAAAGTCATAAAATGGGGCAAAATTTGCTCAACAATTATCTTGCTTACCAAAGGAAATTTTGGGCTCCACTGTGGTCATATGTTGAGGGCTACCTGTAATGGAAATGGTTCCTTGAAAAGTCAATTGTTGAACCTCCATTTTCCAATAAGAAACCACAGGAATGAGAGAGTGGGGTTAAGAGGTTATATTTTGTTGAATTTAGCATACTAGAACCAAAATATGTCAAAAGGCTAAAATGCAAGAGGATTGGTCATGGTGAGGCCAAAAATATGTACAGAAAAGTCTACCTTAACTGGGTGCTTCTCTTACATTAAAAATGGGGTTTAACTTGGTTAACTATAAGAGGAGCAGCTTCTTAGTTCTGAACATTTTGATTAAGAGATTGTGAGGCATTGGCTGGTTTCTGTGGGGATCCTTTTACACGTTTTTAACATTTCTTGGGAACGGTAGCACTTGTACATGGGTGTGTGTAGAGATAAGTATGAAGCAAATGGCAGTATTGCCGTTTGGCACACAAATATCCTAACTGGGTAATGAAATGTCTGCAAGAAAACAACCAAGCTTAGAAAGTACCAAGGACCCCAAAGATGCCAATATTATGGCAATTTGGTGATTGGACTATACGGAAGTTGGGAACTGTTATGTTATGGAAAGGGATAAAGACAGCTGCAATTGTGTGGTTCAGCAGGTAGTTATTATCCACATCTTAAGACTATAATTTTAGTCTGAGAAAGCTCCATGTTAACAACTCTTCTTGAAATTCCATCCCAATGTTTAAGCAAGTCTTGTTTTTGTCCATAGTATTCTCTTGGCCATGATGGAGAGCTAGATGGCTGCCTTAGGGTACATTCTAGCCATCTTGAGTCAGGAAAAGGATAAATTTCTTTGCCCTCATAGCTGAGCCCTATCCTGCCTCGATGGGACACACGTTCTTATGGTTTGACATGGGGAGAAGTTAAGGAGAGCAATTGGCATGTGATGTCCTCTTGCAGATCTCGGAAGCTGTGTTCTACTGCTTCCAGAATGTTTTTGATTTATGGTAGAGTGTGTCGTATAGTTGATCTTGAGTAAAGAATTAGAGAATGTTCTTTTTTCTTCTTTTGAAAGAAAATTTCCTAGTTATGAACAGGAATAAGGATCTGGCTAAGCAGTTTTGAGAAGACAGGGTGAATCAGGAGCGAACAATTGGCAATGAGCAAGTTTTTTTCATAACAGAAGTTGCAAAGGAGCAACAGCACAAGTGGTAAGGACCCATAGCCCATGGTGACCAGATGTACCAGTAATCTGTGGAATAGGCAAATGGTACTGCCCCCCACCTGTCACCGAAATATTGCCAGAAGAAAACAATGTAATGTATTCATCTTTAATGTATTCACCAACTACAGAGCTGGAAGGACCCATTTTAAATAAACCTTCTATACAACACCCAGGATTACTGCTTTCTTAAAGGGGAATTTAAGAAAACACTTTCAAAAGAGGACCAACCCGTTTGGGTTGATGAGTGATTTGGAGACCAGGTGGCTTTGGCAAAGCTGCACACCCAGGTTCTCCTGTAGCCAAAGGAACATAGCCATAGAGGTCATTGTCTAGTGCAGAGGTGTCCAACCTTGGCAACGATAGGACTTGTGAACCTCAACTCCCAGTCAGTCATGCTTTGAGGATTGTATGGATGAGCCAAGAACAGAACCAATAAATTACTATATGTTTCCACCTTTAAATTATATCAGGTGCAGAGGTGAAATTCAACAGGTTCTAGCAGGTTCTCTAGAACCGGTAGTAAATTTTCTAAGCAGTTTGGAGAACCGGTTGTTAGAAGAAATCTCCTTTTGCTTTATTCCACGTTACAGGGTTAATCCTGTAAGGAAGGCAAGAAAAAGAACATTCTGGTGTTGTTTCTAGCCTAATCTTTATTGCCCTGCTTACAGAAACTGCACACCCAGTCACATGGTCCCTAGCCATGCCCACCAAGCCATGCCCACAGAACCGGTAGTAAAAAAATTTGAATTCCATCACTGATCAGGTGCTGTTATTTCAACAGTTGGTTTATCGTTCACAACTTTTTTTCTGATGTTGGAAATCACAAATTCTCCATTATGTAAAAATGTGAGTACTTGTATCCATGTTGAAAACTGGAGTTGGAGACCACTGCTGAGCGGCATCCAGGGCTGACTAATAGCTACATTTTCTAAGTTGCACTCCTTTTAAAAATAATTTCATTGATCTGGGGCTGAGTTTAAAAGGGCAGATTTGACTATGAAAAGAGGTGTATTGTAAAATTGTAATTCCCCAAGCTGGCTGGGAAATTTTGAAAGTTGAAGTCCACAGATCCTAAAGTTACTTAAGTTAACATTGCTATAAAAATGTATTTTAAATTATGTATAATGTAAAGCAATTTAGCTTTTAAATTTAAGGTAACACATTCTGATTGTCTACTTTCTGTAAGAACAGATGATTCTTCCTTCATTTTTCCATCACTCTATATTTGTGATGGGTAAATATGCTTTTTTCCAGTGGTTGTGCAACTGCTGGCCCTAGTTGTTCAGTCAACAGTCTTGAGTCCTGTAGCCCATTTTTCACTAGATGTCCAGAAACTCTAACACCTAATGTGATCTTTGTTGACTGGGGTGATGACCAAGTGGGTATGGATTTGTGTAATTTATGTCTCACCGTATTTTTATGGGAGAAATATATTTGTCTGATTCCTCTCATGAAATTTGTCCAGTATGATTGAAGCTCTGGCATAGCAATCATCTTCCTCAAAGCCTTACAATCATGTTAAGATAGGGCTTCACTTGGTGTGTGTGTGTGTAAACTATATATAAAATATATATATACACACACACACTTACACAATCATCTCCAGTAATTGGAAGCATCCTTTTTTTCTACCACTCAGTCTCCCTCTATAATCTTAATAGCTTTCACAGCAACATGTATCCATTTTATCTCATTCTTAACCGTCCAATTCTGAGGGAAATGGCTTGTCTTTTATTTTTCTCCAACAATGTTGCTCTATTTTTGGTATGTTTGCTCTCCTTTTTCAATAATTCTAGTTCTTGTTGAGGGAGGAGAGGTGGGGAAGGTTTAAGTATTTTTTTTTATTATTTAGGTGTGTTTTATCCCTCTTTTTAAATTACAAAATGTCTTTCTCTTAAGTGACAGAGCAGCAACAGCAGTAGCTGACAAATGTTGGCAAAAATACTCATTTAAGGCAGTACAAGCTGATTTGCCTTTACCATGATGAGGTTTCATGCTGCGGAGGCAACACAGTTATTATTGCTGAGGCAAAGCAACAACACAAATATCTTTCACTAGGCGGTTCAAAATGCCTCCAAGTCTTGAAAATAGCTCCAGTTGCCAAACCCACCCACCCATGGGTGCAGCACTGGAATTACTGGATGTTGAAAATATGGAGGCCTTTGTGGAGAGACAAAACAGAACAAAGTGGGCCCTTCATTGTACTAATAGGAGTACAATTCTCAATTCTCCGAAAGCATCTTCGGGGAAGCCCTTTGCTTGGGCCTTTGCTGGTTAGAACAGGGGTGAGCAATTATGGCTCCTTCATGACTCGTGGACTTCAACTCCCAGAATTCCTGAGTCCACGAGTCATGAAGGAGCCATAATTGCCCACCCCTGGGTTAGAAGATCACACAATCTTCTTGTAAGTGTCCACACACAGCTAAAGGAATGAAAGCCCGTGTTAGAGTCTTTGACTCATATCCTTCAAATTGTTTTTATTTTGGAAAGAAGAATTTGTGCTTCATGGCCAATTGCCTCCCTTAACCTTCTCCTTCCTTCCTGTCAGATAGAAGAAAAGCCAAAAGTATAGCTACATGAAGGAACCCATTCCTGCCAAGAGAAGTTCTTCTATTCTGTAGTTTCAGAAGAGATTCCACTGTTGATGGTTCTAGATCATTGGATGAAGAGCAGCTGCCACAAACTTCAGAGTTGGAGAAAAAGGATCATCTAGACTCTGCAAGGATCCTTGCCTCTTCCATGAAAAGGAGGAAATGAGGGATGGTGGTGATAGATGATTTCCTTCTATGGAAACAGCAATCTGTTCAGAATTGCTGTAGGTGAAATCTAAATTGAATTTTTCAATTAATCAATTAAATGTCCTGTTTGGTAGCACTCCAGGTGCATCTGGTAGGGCACTGTGAGAAACAGAATAATTGATTAAAATAGACCTTGGCTTTATCCATTAAAATTATTCTTATTTTATATTTGGTCAGGTTTTCATTCAATTTAACATATAAGAATCAAGAGTAAGCAAATCAAGACTGTGGTTCAGTCATGTTAGTGTCTCTTGAAGTAGTATGGTATGTCTGAACAAGAAAGTAATGACAGAGGAGATGATACTAGGAAGGGCCATAATTTCAGTAAAGGAAGAAAGAATTCCTCTAAAATTTAAGGAAAGAGCCCAGGTCAGCTAAAAGTGAGGGGAGGGCAGTGGTGGAATTCAAATTTTTGTACTACCGGTTCTGTGGGCATGGCTTGGTGGGCATGGCTGGGGGGGTTATGTGACTGGGTGGGCAGTTTCTGTAAGCAGGGCAAT
>JANHFJ010005322.1:49734-59788 GCA_032468195.1 Cerberus rynchops
TTTTACTGGCTGTTAACTGCCCCGAGTCCTTAGGGAGAGTGGGGCGGTATATAAATCCGATAAAATAAATAAATAAATAAATAAATCTTGGCACATAACTAATTAATCCATTTATGAGCATGGTCCCCAGCAGGAACATTGAAAGTGTTGCCTTTGCCCTTACAAAAAACAACAACAATGCTACACATCCTGGCTAGGATGACATCTAATAAGCAGAAGTTTCCAACATTAAACTATGTTGAGGTAGGGTAGGAAACCTGAAGTCCCTTTTGGATGGCTTGGATAATTCTTTCCTTGATACCCACCGTTCGTATCTGATGGTTCAGGGTAAATTGTGATCTAATTTATTTGGAAGGTTGACAGACGTTATCTAACCTGTGCCAGAATTCTCAAATGGCGTTGAGCGTTGGGTGACAAACAAGTTTATGTTGCTCAAAGTCATCTTGGACAGCAAGATGGGTGGCATATAAACAAACAAACAAACAAACAAACAAACAATAACTACAAAGGTACATACATACATAATCAATTGCTGTGTTAGAACCATAGCAAATTACTTTTGAAGTGGTTCTAACTTTTGTGTTTTCCTAAATTACACAAAGTTTATGAAGCAATGCCAACTTCCTTTGGTTTGTCCTTGGAACCAGTTGATTATCTATAGTGGCAATTGAGGATACCTAGCTGAATCTTGATACACCTAGTGCTTTGTTAAATTACTGAAATAATTGTTCTGAAATAATCCAAGCGTAGCCATGTTACTTTGATTTGAGACCAGCACCTTCATCTGAAGAAGGTAACTTTGGATTGCCCAGATTTGCTGTTATGACTGTTTTCATTTTGAAATGATAACATGAATCCTCAATCAAGAACATTATTTATATTTACTGTGGGTGGATATGGCTACTGTTTTCCATAAGTATAAATATTTTTTTTACATGGAAACCAAGAAAATTTATTCTTGGTCTTTTTTCACAAATCATAACTGTGTGGCATCAACATGGAGCCAATTGCTTTTGTTCTGTAAACAAGAAAAGGGATATAAACTATTGCATTGAATACATTACATTGGGATTTATTGTTATTTTAGACTCAGAAAATTGAACAAACATTCTTTTCACTATATTGCTCATATTTCTTCTGACAATGAACTAATACACTTAACAATAACACTGTGTATTGGTGATGAGAGGCTGACCACTGTCTCAATGTATGTAGCATGGTAGGATGATAATTTCTCTTTGGTATCATATAACTGACCATCTAGCCTAGACCTCTAAACACGCTTTGTGTATTGCTTCTTTTCTTATTGTTGTGTTGTATTGTTGATTTGAACTTTGAAAACAGGCATTTTTTTTTAAAAAAAAAACCCAACTTTTTAGATAGATCACTTTCTTAACATATCACTTTCATGGTAACTCAGAACTTTTAACTATTTAAGCTGCTTTTCAAGTATTATGCAGAAGGGCTGATAGTTGACACTATTGCTTTTTCCCCACATTAAATTTCCATTTATATATCTCAACTGAGTAAATCACATATGGCATTGGTATACGTGGCAGATTTAGTTTAGTCTTCCTGCTCTTAAATTACATTTCTAGCTCCCACTAAATAGAGCAAAGCAATGTGTAAAGATGTCAGTCTGCCCACTGTTTGTATTTTATTTTACTGACTCATAAAAAAAACCTTTCTAGCATGGGAATTTTATACAGTAATTGCTCCTTTGTTACACAGTTGATAATCTCTCTGTATCTCTTTGCTGCCATCTGTTGGTAACCTAGTTTTTTGCAGTTAGATCTGACAGACTTTTCTGTGGTTTTTGAACCATCCAGTCTTAGATATCCTTTCTCTAAGATGGAAAGATATTCCTTACGTTTTCCACTTATTTTATTTTGATAGATTTCTGAACTGACTGTTGTCCATAGGATAATCTTCTTTGTCTGCAATTGAACACACACTGTGAAGCTGAATTATATGCAGTGAAGATAGCACGGCCTTCATATTCATATTATAGGTAGTGATTCCCCAGGATTAAAGGCAAGCGAAGTCTGATATCACACTCTCACTTAACAATTTGAATTTTTTAAAGCATCCTGTTAGCACAGGTATTATCAAAGCTCCAAACTGCTCTGTGAATAAAATTGAAGCATTTTTGGAAGTCTGAAAAGATGTCAGTAACAACACAGTGTAAATGTAAACCACGTATATTTGTGGAATTGGTTAGGCCCAGCAATTAGCTGAGTATTGGCTTAAGGGAGAGGGGATGACCATGATCAGAAATACCAAGACACTGCAGAAATATTTTCAACTACATCCATTTTTATTGCAAAACATTTGTTACAGAAATTTCAAAAGTTCTACTGCAGCAACTGTCAAGTTCTTCTTTTTATTATATATCTAATATATAGCCTAAAAGTGCATTGTGAAACCAGTAGAACTTTAAAAGGACAATTTTTCTAGATATATATTTTCCTGTTAAACATTTTTTTCTAGGAAATGATTTGAAATTACATTTTAATTTTTATTTAAATGAGTGTAGTAGAGCTGAAAATAAAAATCCTAATACATCTTTAACTTTTAGGGTAAATTGTAAAACCCTTTCAGTTAGCAGAAAAACTTGCTTCAGTCTAGATAGTTGTAGATATCAAAGACATATATCCCTTTATTACCTCATAATCATTCTCTCACACACATATATCCCATTCTTTTAGTGTTATTGTTTACATTTAAAATAACATAAAATAAAATGTATTTATTTTTCAACTAGTTTCTATCTCTTGTACAAATATATAGGTTGTAATCTAGGCATGCTTACTTGGCAGTGACTATCACTGAGCTCCAAAAATTATTTGTTTTTGAGTACAGGTAGTTCCTGACAACAGTTCATTTAGTGACTGTTTGAAGTTACAACGGCATTGGAAAAAGTGACTGATGATTGCTTTTCACACTTATGAACATTGCAGCATACTTAGGGTCACATGACCAAAATTCAGTCGTATTTATGTTGGTTACCGTGTCCCTGGGTCATGTGACCCCTTGGTCATGTGATCCCCTTCTATCAAGCAAAGTCAATGGGGAAGCCAGATTCATTTAACAACCATATTACTAACTTAACAACTGCAGTGATTCACTTAACAATTGTGGCAGGAAAAGTTGTAAAATGGGGCAAAACTTACTTAACGAATGTCTCACTCAGGAACAGAAACTTTCAACTCAATTGTGGTTGTAAGTAAATGACTACCCATAGAAATGTGGGTGATGCACTGGAAAAAGAAAAAGAATTCTTTCCAACCTGATACACTATGGTAAGAATGGATTAATTTAGTAGATTAATTTAATTAATAATTTCAGAGAAAATCAATAGCTCTGGGATATCTGTGTCTAGGATAGTCAAATACGACAGATATGTGTTTCTCAATTGTAGTAAGTTTAAGATGGGTGGAGCTGAACTCCCAGAATTCCCTGGTCAACACTCTGGAGAATTCTGGGAGTCCAGAACCAACATCTTAAAGTTACTGTGGTTGAGAAATACTATAATACATTATCCCATTGGTTGCCTGAGCTAATTTGCAGTGGAGTCTATGCTTATTCTCTGATAAATCCTGAGTGGAATTTTCACCCATGTAGGTGCAGGATGATTGAAATCTCAAATTGCCTAGTTGTTAACCATCATTTAAAAGGCAACACAAAGGGAGTTCAAATCCAGAAGAAATTTGTAGCTCTACTGAGGCACATCTACATGACTGTCCATGGAACTGTACATCAGGACATTAAAGACAATGACCTGCTTCAGATTCACAGCTTAAAGAGATCTTCTCTACTTAGAGAAATGATGGGCAGCTCCTCCAAGCAGGCTTCCCTCTTTATGGTTTGGACTGGAAGCAACTAAGGTAGAAAACAAGGATCTAAGAAGTCTGATTATTAATGCTTGTTAGAAAGAAGGCTAAGGGTCCAACCAGCTCCTGTAAGTTTCCCCACAGATTGAAATAACTGTATGTGGGCAATTTATGGAAGCAACGGTCTTCTCTTTTTTCTATGCAGAAGGTTGGAAGTGTGCCCTTTTTTGAGAGAGCGCAGCACTCTGCATCTTTGTTTTCATAATATTATGAAAAGTAACTCTAAAGTTGGACACAGATTGATTTTCAGAATGCTAATAAGATAAAACCAGGACCTGAATACAATACGTATTTTAGAAAAAAATCATTTGGTAGACTAATTCTTAAGGCAGAGGTCTGTGATGGGATAAGTTAATACTCACTACATAACATATTGTCTTGTGCATGCCCCACCTGAAATGTAGGATATGGATTGTCAGGAAAAAATACATTATAAATTGGTATGAACTTGAGTTTGAAACTTTGCATTATTTCTTAGAGTAGTCTAACAGGCTGTAATGTTTTGGAACTTTCTGTCCTTTCAGTTAAAATCTAGTTCAGAGTAGAGTAGATTAATATTTATATAAGTAACCATAGGAAAATATGTAATTCTTTCTGGAATCAGAATGTCTGTGCAAATACTTTGTTCATTACATTTGTTTTTAAATATCAGGTGAACCACAGATTTGTGCATTCTTATTCTCAGACAGCCCCTAATATCTTCACTGTTAAAATCCAAGAACACATCTAAAATGTTATTTCTATATTATTTCTAATTTGAAATTTAACTTAACAATATGCAACAAAAAAAACTATTTTTGTTTTAACAATTTGGGTTAATTCCTAATAAAAGTTTTATCCATTTTTCCTTCTGTCGCACTGCTAAACTACTATTTAAATAAAAGTTCTGGATTTTATCTTCAGTCCAACTTCTGGAAAATGTTTCTGTCCCTTCACATTTAATAAGGCCTTCTTAAAGCAGCTGATTTGAATATCCCCCTCCTTGGCATTATGTTAAACATTTCATTGGCAAAATTTTCTGCAGCCAATCCCCTTTTCCTGCAATCTTATTCAAAGCTGTTTTTTCTGAGGAGCATATATTTCAGGACTGGTCAGTAGAGTCTGTGCAATACAGTTCTCATTTGGCAACATAAGCACTGCCTTACAAAGTGGCACATATTTCATTTCTACATTTAACAAGATTGCATAATCTGAAATATTAACTTGCCTCTTGTCCTGCAGCCATTGTGTGTCTTAAGCCATCTAAACCCTGAGAACCTATTTTATATGCAAACATTTATCTTCCTCAAAACTTAAAAGTTATATGAAAGATTCATATCAGTGATTTTGCATTATGGATTTATGGGTTTTATTTTATTACTGGCAATTGTTACAATGTCAATAATTTGCTGCTTGTTGCTACTTGATAACAGGCATATGCTAAAACAAACAATGAAGTACCTTGTTTCCAAAATATATAATTATTTCAATCATAAATGCTGTAGGTTTAAGACCCTACTGTTCTATAAGTCATTTTATATAATACTAAAGTGCTAGTAAAATCAGTTTCATTAAAATGAACATATTGGGAGAGAATAAAAGTCCAAAATTGTTATTTCATTCTAACTCGATTCATTGTTACAGGCAGGCAATATTGAAATATTGAACCCCATAATAGTCCAAAGGAATTAATGGAACAATGCATGCATTTTCATAGGCACAAAATAAGACTGTAATTTAAGGAAGAAGAAATTATTTCAATCATTATCACATTATTATTGTGAAAGAATTATGTGCTATAATTCACTATCTAGGACAGGTGATATATCCAACTATAGAACAGCGTCACTTGAACCAGAAATAACAGAATGGATCACTAGAAGAAAATACTTTTAAAAATACTGTACACTGCTTCCTCAATTGCACAGCATGTGTAAACAAACAGCTAACTCAACAGAGTTTTAAATATTACTTTAAAGAGGTTATTCTTTTTACCTTTTGCATAACTCCCTAGGTTTATGCTTTCACATTCTCAAAATGCACCTGTCACAGCTATTGGTGGCTCATTAGGGATATATGCCAGCTCAAAGGCTAGCCTCCTCTAATCTGACACCCTTCAGATGTTTTGGGATTCTAACCACCAAGAATCCCAGTCAGAAAGTCCCAAACACATCTGCAAGATTCAGGCTAGAAAAGCCATGCCAGAATTGATAGTGGAGCTCTGCCAATAAATAATAAATGGAAGCCTAACAGCAGTGACAACAGACTCTGATTCCTTGCCCAATAACTGCTCATATATTGGAAAGCTAGGCAGCAGACCGTATTGTTCAGTGGACTTTATTTCCTATTATCGAACATTGTGATAATTTCTTATTATTGAACATTGGACTGCTGTATAAAGATATGAGTTTACACTGTAGTAGTGGACAGCCACTTGAGGGCCTCGGTCTTTTTTTTGTACATGATTGCTACAAACCAACAACAGTTTCAGGTAGGAAACGTATGTAAAACTGTTGTGCGAGACCTAAATTAAGACAACACAATGGAAAACATTTTAAAAAGAAAATGAAGGGAAATCTCAAAATGCCACTCCCTCAGCTCAGACCTGGCCCTGTACATGCTGTGGCTTTCAAAGCCCACCTCTCCAATGTTAAGAGCGGCCTTTGACTCGCTAAAGATTGTCCTCCCTGATACAGTGTTAGAGCCAAAAATTGATCTAATACAATCACATTACAATATCC
The DNA here is from genome assembly GCA_032468195.1 of Cerberus rynchops. Taxonomy (NCBI): domain Eukaryota; kingdom Metazoa; phylum Chordata; class Lepidosauria; order Squamata; family Homalopsidae; genus Cerberus; species Cerberus rynchops. The sequence continues at coordinate 56,348 of JANHFJ010005322.1, forward strand.
CATTATGTTAAAAAACAACATTGGATTATTCTGGGTCTCTTGTTCAGTTTGTAAATGTAGCCCTCTTGTTATTCTGAATGCTTGAGTAGCATTTAGCCAGATATTATTATGATGGTATAAAAGTAAATACACTACACTGAATTGAATTCATCTTGAATGTTTGTCTTTCCTATTCCATGGCTATGCAGATTAGTAATTTTATGTTTTATACATAACATTTCAGATTATGAATTAAAACATTGCATGGTTTGTTGCTTCTACTTTAGGGGTTAACACAGCATACCATACAGGATTCTAAAAACAGATATCCAGAGCACACATTCTGAAACACAGGAAGTATTCAAGTGAGCATCGAAAGAGCCATCATGGTTTTAGAGAAAATGGGAACATTCACACCACTAGTTTCAGTGTTCAATGTAATGCATTTATCTTGATATAAATACAATCATTAAAAAAAATGAAAATAAGGGTATATCTGTTTCCATGCTCTATAAAATTGCTTATTTTAGTAGGAAAATGCTCATTTGCTCACTTATTCTTGAGTTAGCAGCATCAACTATGCAGAAATGTGCATTTTACTGTTCAATTATTGCTGTTTGATAGTTTATGGAAATATTTCCAATTTTTCCTGTCAAGAGTGCAACTTCTAGTTTAATAATGCTGTATTCTAAGTTTCATACAGCATCTCAGTTTATGAATATCTTAACAGAAAATATATTCTCAACTGTTAACTGATACTGTATATACTTTTTCAAAAAAGAAGGGTAAATGACATAATACCCATGATCAGTCCTGGTGATTAAAGAGGAATGCTAAAGTGTCCTTTATACATTATACAAACGATACAGTTTTTATCATATGTATAAACTTTTAAGTTCAATAGGATATGATTTTAAAATAGGTATAATTCCTAAGAATGATTCTTTGTAATTCCAATGATTCTGTGGATTCCTGCCTTCTTGTTCCTGTGTGCAAGGAATATTTTAATAGTAACTTTAAAAAAACCCGTAGTACTAAACAGTGTTTCTTTTTCTGTGATTTTTAACAGCAGAACACTCATGGTAATTTATGAAAAATGCACATTCAAATACACTTTTCTTAACAAAAGCCACAATTTATGCCTTTGAATTTGTTTACAAGTTTGCAAGTATTTCAAAATAGGTTCCATGTATGTAGCATGTAGAAGGGAACCTTAAAATTGTGCTTTGGTAGAAACGGCTATTTTTTGCATTAAAAAGTATAAATGCTGACATCTCGCCAGAATTTGGCTTTTGTCACACTAGGAATACGGATACCAGGAGTTCTATTTGTTTTCAAGATAGGGCCCATATATTATCATTACCTAGATATGCTTAACATAGGTCAGGAAGTTGTCATTGAAGGCAAACAGGAAAATTCAAAGGATAATTTGAATTGGTTTTTATGAATCCATTTAGGAATTCTTTCACACAGTCAGCTCAAATGAAATTGAATAATTCAGTAGTTTAAGAGAATAATGTTGATCTAGTCTGGGCTTATGTCCAAAGTAGAAATGAGCAAGAATGTATTTAAAATAGGCCTGTTTCATCTGAGGTCATTGACATATTGTTTGAATGAATTATCTTTAGAGACCCTATTCAAAATTATACAAGATTATTTCATATCTGACAAAATCTGGAATGATTATAATATGAAAAAAGGCATTAGTAGTAAATTAAAAAGAAAACCTTCTTAGACACCATTTTGTGCATGGAAAATCTGAAATCCCATATGAGATAGAAGACATGTTTGAAAAAGAATGGCTAATGATTAAAATATCTACTTCCACACCATATTTCTTTGCTGTAGAAAAGTCTTTTCTAACACACACACAAACCACACACATCAAAGCTCTAGTAAAAGTGTGCATTATGCAGTTATTTACAACAATTGAATTAAAGTTGGGCCTTAGAAGCAGTTTAGGAAATAAACCTAATAATCAGTGTATCCTGCTTGCCATGTATCCAGAAATATTGGCATATGTCTTGATCTTTGATAAATTATTCTCATGGAAGAGCACATACTAAAAACATCTTGGCAAACTATAGGATAATAGCTGAGATAATAAGGAAGATAGAGAGTAGCATGAAGGTCAATTGACTGGGGCAATTTGCATTACATTTTATAATTGAAATCAATGCACAGCTGTATTTAAAAAGATCTGTGGCTGTGTCTTGCCTCCAGCTACTATCCGATGAATTAGGAACTTTGGAAACACTCAGAGCTCTGTGTTTATTCTGGTACCTTCCAAAGTTCTGCAGAACATCCACAATCCTTGCCAAGCTTTGTGGGGTTAATGGGAGCCATAACTCAAAACCAAGGCGAGCATCCTTGCTCTATGGTGCTTTGGAAGACTGCTTTCACACATACGTTCAGTCTGCATGCTTAAAATTGAAAAAAGGAATTTAGACATCTAACTTAAAATCATTTTTGAAATGTTTTCTAAAATATCACTGATGTGAGAGAGCGATACATAAATTGAAACTCTATAACTATGCCATCTGCCTATTATCCTCTAGGAGCCATGCTTAATTCTTGCACCCAGGAGGTTATTGCAAACATTATTGAGGAGTAGACCTGAGGACATGAGACTTTCGCATTGCACTCTTATATGGTATAAAATCTCTTCTCTTGGCCATTCTAGACAATTGAAGCATACTAAAAAGAATGGCTTTTGAAACAATCCCAAATCTTAATTTCACTTAAGCTAACTAACCTCTCAATCCTTTAATATTTTCAGACAAGATCATCATTCAATACCTCCAGCAATAAATGGTAGAACAATTACAAGAGCAATGAAACACAAATATGCCCAATGAAATCCAAATATTCGGAAAAAAAAAGATAGAAATGTACAGAACAGTAAGAATATGATGTTGCCTCCGGACTGTTTTCATCCTCTCGTGTAACATTTAAGGAGGCTCCATGGAATTCTTTCTAAACTAATAGATGTAATTACAAAAATAAGTATTTACTATTCCACTTAATTACAATCTTCCTGAGCTTGGTCAGCTGTGCGAAAAAGCCTGTTTAATACAGGAACCACATGATAATGTATTACATAAATTTTCCCCCTTTCCCTCATGCTGCTATATAAAAGGCATCTTTTTTACTTCCCTTCTTGAAAATATAACATTTGTGGCACTACAAGTTGTCAGTACAAAAAAAGATGTGTGACCCATTAGAATGAGTGAAAAGTGGGAATTGATAGGTTTCTCTTCTACAATGTAATTCAAAGATACTGCTTCATAAGTTATCACAAATGTACTGATGTAAACAACAACAGAATCATAATGAAAACACCCTCTTTAGATGAATGTTATTTTGCTTCTTTTTTTTAAAAAAAATCTATTTCTATTTTGAAAGGCAGATTTCTCAAACTATTTACCCATTTATGCACGATGTCATAAAGTTTTTTTTTAA
>JANHFJ010005323.1:76390-88344 GCA_032468195.1 Cerberus rynchops
CGTATCCCCCAAAGGAAGAATCTCTGACCTGGGGCCCTTCCTGCTTCTTCTCTCCTCTGCCAGGCTCAGAAGGGATCTTCCAGCCACTGGCACCGCCGGGCAACTGCTCTCCGCTGGCTCTCCAAAGATCCTCCCAGCCTCGGAATGGGCATCTAAATGAAGATGCGAGCAGGGGATTCCTTTAGGCTTCCTTAACTCCTCCTCCTTGCACAGCCAAGATCAGTTATGGGGCGGATTTCCCGCTCTCTCCAACCCTCAGAATCACTTTTCCTCCCCTGCGGAGGATCTGAGTGGGGGTAACCTGTTCTCCCCCTCCCCCACCAGATTCCCAGGGAGCAACTCTCAGCCAGAACTATCCGATCACGGAGACGGAGTGGAGCATGCGCAGTGATGACAGGCAGTCGTCAGCCAAGAGTGCGCCTCCTGCTGGCACCTGGGGTGAAATCCCGGCCGTGGGGGCCGCTTTGGAGGCTATGCGCAGCTGCACCTGCCCTGGAGAGGGCGCTCTGCAAGAGGCATCCGGGAGAATCTAGGCGGAGATCAAACGCCGGTCCCCTCTTTCTCTGTCTCCCTCTCTCTCTAACTCACACTCACATACACTGATACTCAGAGCGAGAGGAGGAGGGAGGGAGGGAGAGGATGTGGGGAGACTCACACCCTCAAAGCCTAAAGGAAAACAGACCCTGGAAAAGTGAAAGGCTTCCCAGGAAGTAAAACTGGCATTCCCTTGTCAGACCTGAAGCCACAGGGGGGCGTGTCTCTCGTCCGGAGGCCACGCCCAGTTAAGGTCCACGGGACAGAAGAAACTCTGAGCAATTCTCCTTTCTTGCTGCTCAAGAGCAAAGGAGAAAAGCGAAAGGAGGAAACTCCCCCCATCCCCCCCCCAAGAGAGTCATTCCTGGCTTTTGGTGGCTTCTCACAGGAAAGAATTGAAGTGCCCTAATAGTTTTCTTCTTCATGCAGAAGCGTCCTCCGTTAATGTCATTCCACAGTGTCTCCAGGGGCTTCCTTAATCTCCCAGTTTTCTCCTTAGGGTGTGACACAAGGAGTCTCAAAGGTGCTTTTTTCAAGAGGCAAGGGACTTTCTTGTTTTTTCTTTGAAGACCTTTTGCTTCTAGTCCAAGAAGCTTCTTTAACTCTAACTGAATGGTGGGGAATGGAAGGATACTCCTTGCAGACAGCTGGTCATTTGCATCATTTTAGAGAGCCCTGGAGGCCACTTGGAGGTTTATTTGGGTCCTCAGGGTCACTCGAGTAATGCCAATGGGTGTGGAATCTTCTTGGAATTGCTGAAAGGACACAGTTGTAGACCACCATCCAGTCAGGGCTGAAGAAGCTGCTTGGATAAGAAGTGAAACATCTTCAAAGAAAACCCAGAATCAGTTATCTCTTGAAAAAGCACCTTGGTACAACTTTGAAATGATGGATTTTATATAGAAAAAGGGAACAGTATCTTTAAGGGCAGTAATGTTAATAGAACCAAGAAGAATAATGGGAATGTAGAGGATAATTTGAATATGTTCGTACCAAAATGATTAATATTATGTGATACAATTAATATGCTAAAAGAAGCCCAGATAACATACTGTACACGCAATGATTTGTTGTTTGGAAGGTAAAAATAAAATAATATGAATAGAAGGGGAAAATTAGTGATTAGATAATAGGAATGAGAAGTAAAAACTCGTAGTTATAATTAAATTTAGAAATAAGAGAGTATGACAGAGTATAGATAAGATGGATATATACCAACTTGATATGGAAAGGTGTGATTTTATATGAAATTATATTTTTTATTATATTTGTCAACTATATTTCTGTTTGGAGAGATATTTGTATATCCGGCTATATATGATTTGATGAATGATGTGTGATGTTATGTAAAAATATGTAAAAATAAAAAAAATCACATAAAAATGATTCCATTATTGTTTATGTTTGTTGTCCACCGTCCACAGCTATATGTTGAGTGGGAGGTCACACGGACCACACCAAATCAATACATGAATGTGGTAGTTTATTGTTATTACTATTGCCATAGGATTTTTCAAAAGAATAAGATTACAGAAGTATTACATAATTAAAATAAAGATGATACAAAGACAAATTTGCATAGATTTGTAGTAATATAATGTTTACCTTTTCAGCAGCTCTCCGGTAGGCCCTGGTCCGAAATCGAAGAAATATAGATTCTCTCAAAAAATGAAGGTATGGCTCAAATCCTGGTGGGCGCAGTCCAGCACCCAGGTTAGAAGGAAATGAACTCTCTACCAGGGTACTGATGAGCTGGCAGAAGGCACGAGTTAAAGGATATTCCTCACACCGGGATTCTACTTCATTCAATTCAACCTTTCAAAAACATAAGTCAAACTCCAAAGTTACTTTTTAAATACAATGGCAACACACCATCTCATTTACCACTCTTAAATAGGTTCATGCAAATGCTTCTTCCAGTTTTCTCAAGGGCCCTTCATAAAAAAACCCAACCAATTTACAATTTCAGTCTATAATGTTTAATCTAATAAACAGATAATTTATTCACATTTACGGAATCTACAAATGCTGTTCTGTTGTGAACAAGGGACTGTTGAACCTACAAGTAGTCCTCGATTTACAACCATTCATTTAGTGACCATTTGGAGATGAAACAGCTGATGTATTTGGAATTAAAAGCACATTACCTAAGATTTGGGTGGTATGGTTTCCTGGGGTACGCCAAACTCAAAATTAATGTGAATTTAAAAAATAATTATGTTAAAAGTATTGAGAATATGGAATAGTTACAAATCTAGTTTGTGCCTGGAAATATCTTCACGACTCTTAGCACAACAAGCTTTTATAGATGAGAAATAGTAGGGAAACACAAATGGCTAACTTATACTGAGATACTGGAACCTAGTCAAGAGGGATACAAAATAAAATCAAAAAAAGAATTGGAGTTAGAACATAGATGCTTAAAATTTCCAGGTATTAGAAAGATTTAAAGTAGACAAAATTCTTTATGGTTTTGAACATTGTAAGACTGAATTTGAAATGAAATTATATACAAATGATGAACATGTAATTGTTAAAATGTGTACACATCGACTGAAATGTGAAACAGAAGAATATGGAAAAGAATGGGTGATAAAATGGGCTAAAATTGCTTATAATATACAGATGGAACAATGGTTGAAACCACTGAAATTTACACTACATTAAAATCTTAAAAGAGAACTTTCATAGAACAATGTACTGTTGGTATATGTTACCGGACAAATTGTCTAGAACGTATATAAAGTACTTCATATTTGAAATGTAAACAAGAAGGAACATTTTATCATGCTTGGTAGATATATAAAAAGGTATAGTTTTGGATTCAAACACTGATTGAGAGGATTTTGGAGATTAATATAAAAGTGACCATAGGACTTTCTTCTGGGACTGATGGACAAAGAAGTGGAAAAAAAGTCATGGAAATTTGTATAGTATATAATAATTGTGGTGAGATTATTGTAGGCAGAAAGATGGAAAGAGTCGGCAAACCCTATAATGAAGGGATAGTGGGTGAAAATGTATTAGAATTGTATAGATAAAAGACTGTGGAGATTCTCAATCATCTGGTCATGGCTGTCCCAAAGTCACTTTTCAAAGGAAAAAACAAGAAAGTCCAGTTGTCTCCTGAAAAAGTCTGTACAGACTTTTAGCTATACAATTTGGGATGAACACCCTTTGAATGGTATGCGAATAGGAATGGATTTCTAGAGGAAAAAATTGCAGATTACAGGAACCAGGAGCACTACTCAGGTCACAGATAAACCTCCAAGTGCTTCAGTGACCCTCTAAAAGGATGCAAATGGCCAGCTGACTGCAAGGACTATAAATCCTTTTATTCCCCACTATCCTGTCAGAGTGGAAGAAGCTTCTTGGATGAGAAGTGAAACATCTTCAAAAGAAAAAACAAGAAAGTCCAATTGCCTACTGAAAAAACATCTTTGGGACAGCCATGACCTGGATGATTGAGAATCTCTACAAACTTGATTTATGGTTTTGATGATTAAATAGGGTAATTATACAAATAAGAGAAACATGTAACTTTAAAAAGGTAATTTATAATTGTATTCATAACTGCTGTAAGAACATCAGAAGCTACTCTTCTGTATCTTTTTTCTTTACAATTTTTTTTACTTTCTTTACTTTCTTGCACTTTTAATTTTCTTTAGATTTTTTTCTTTTTTCCTTTCCTTTATATTAATTTTTATTAATTATATCTTCCCTTTTTAAACAAGAGAGAGAGAGAGAGAGAGAGAATTCTTCAGAATCCCTTTCATTAATAAAACTTGTTAAATTATCTTCAGGGAATTTACCTGAAAAAAATAGAGTAGATAAAATTTTGAAACGCTTAGAACCATTGTATTCTGCTTTAATATTTAAGGCTCCAAACCATCTTAAACAACTCCAAGTTAAATCAAAATATAATTGCTGTGAGCCAGTAGGCGGCAATATAATTTTTCCACATAAATAACTACAAACGGACCCAGCTGCAATTTGAGTTATCACTATTTTCACACTTGCAAGTTTATCCCATTGTATCCAGAAAATAAGGAAGATCCAACATCGAGATCCTGAAAGGTAACAACTGTCTCATATTATATAATCAAATATTCATCAAAATTAGAATGACTAAGTGCAGACAATTTACCTCAATACCAATGGCTTGTCTTTGGCCTGGAGTTCTTACAGTTTGCAATATCTTCCACAATAAAAGGGAGAAAAATGAAATGTTTGTCACCAATAGCAAAATAATACAATATTAAAAGAATGAACTATTCTTTTAGAATGAACTATTGATTGAACAAACCATTAGTGACAGGTCCTGCTCCAAATCAAAGTACCTGCACTCTTCTTTTCATACGACTTTGTTTATAAAGTTTATATTTTATTTAAAAAGTTTTCCACTAAATACGTAAAAATCCTTTTTATTTTTCACATAAAATCAGATTTTTTTTGTCTCACTATCATTTACTTCCCTTATACTAGCAAGAATTTATAATACAAAGGAAAATCATGCATACACTAAAATAGGAAGTGTATTAGGAACATAGTTTTGCTCAATACGTTTTCTTATTCTGCAGGCCACTTTTCCAAATTGGAAAACATAAGTTGGATAAAGTACAGAACCGGGATAAACTTCCCGTTACGAGATACCTGTGTGTATTCCAATGACTGCCATAGTGAAGCAGCTATTTCTGGAGATTTCCCAAAGGCTGAGAGAGTTTCTAATAATTCTGCTTTCAAAATTGGATGTATACTGCATTGCAGAAGTCCCAGAATAATAACTACTGGTGTCCACTGAGGATGTTCACAGAGAGCCAATCGTGCATTTTCACTCTGAAAAATTAAGAAAAACTATCACTGATGTTTAATGATATACAGAAGATTAAGCCTTATCAACTACAGTGTCCATTATACCAAAAATGAATATTCGGAATTGTAACATTTTCTTACACATTATTTTTCTCCCATCAAATTTACCTTCAGTTAAACTAGATCTATGGCCACCACTTAGCTCCTTTTACATTTACTCCTGGGGCCAAATATGTCAGTGACTACTGAATGAAGTAGCAACTGAATTTCTTCATATATCAAGTAACTACCTACCCATTTCACAATGGTTTTAGTAAGCTGCAGAAAGGCAATCAATCCATCCTGTTCTTTCTGTGTGATGCCTCTGAGAGGAAGATGACGATACTGAATGCTCTCTGCACTTGGCAAATCTTTACGTAAATGTTCATGGTACAGCATCAAGGAGTGGAAGAAGTGCTCCCAAGAGACAGGACTTCCACCTGCTCCTTGGATGTTTTCAGCTGAATGGAAAAAAAAATCTATAATATAGATTATATTAAATAAACTACAGGTGAAAAAAAGGTTTCCCTAAACTCAAATCTCATTGAGTGACTAAAATAATTTAGGCCAAAGCTCATTCTAAGTGAGGACTGTATATTAAAGCTTCCCAAACCACTAGGAGATTGCTTCCTTGATTCTTTTCCTTAAAAAGACTTCCTTCCATTATCATTTTCTGCTTTAGGGCCTTTACTGTCCTGTCTATTTTTTTTTTACTTCTATTGTTAGTTACCACTCATTGCTACAATGCTGCAAACATATGCCAGCTTATTTTCAAAGATTGCAAATCAATGGCAGAATTTATTCATACTCACTTCTACTTCTTAAGGTACTACAAATGGAAAGAGATATATTCCTCCTTGTTCCCATCTCAGACTCCCAGATTAGCTGAGTAATTGTCCTCTTACATTTATTATTAGTTATTAGTGATTCCCCCTGCCCAAAGTCTGTTAGCTCTCCTTGTCCAATCTAGACTGGCTCCCTGGAAAACTGACTGTCCTCAGCAGTACCCTGTGCTTACTTAATAAACAGCAACCAATCACCTACAATTGAAAATCAGCAGGTTTTCACTCAAAAGACCTGAATCCATAGTATCTCAAAACAAACAGCTGTCATTCTTCGCTACTCCACTACAAGCTCCTTTTAAATCTTTGTTCACTGACATTATTTTATATGAACAAAATTAGCAAATGTATAATTCAAAGTGAGCTAATTATCCAGTTTTGGATCTTCTGTGCAAAAAGCCAGAAATCATATAAAAGAAAGAGGGGAAAATGTTTGGTTTACTAATTATTTTAAAAAGTCAAGCTTTTCATGAAACATCAATCATTCAGGAATTATACTAGAAACAAGGATTTCCTAGTGATGATCTCCTCATAAAAATGCAAGTTAATAAAAGGAAATAAAGAATATAAAGATTAAAGATGGCATGTTTATCTTTAAACTTTTATCTATTTAATTCTTTCATTTAAGCAACATGTTCTATAAAATATTAATTGAAATACCCTATGAATAGACAATACAAAGGGGTCATAACATAATACAGGTAGCCCTCAACTTACGACCACAATTGAGCCCAAATTTCTGTTGTTAAGGGAGACAGTTGAGTGAGTTTTGCCTCATTTTATGATCTTTCCTGCCACACTTGTTAAACGAATCTCTGCATTTGTTAAGTTAGTAACCCGATTGTTAAGTGAATCTGGTTTTGCCATTGTCAGAAAGTCATAAAAAGTGATCACATGGGACACAGCAACCATCATAAATATGAACCAGTTGCCAAGCATCTGAATTTTGATCGCATAATCATGAGGATGCTGCAAAAGTTGTTAACTGTGAAAAATGGTCATGTCAGGTTTTTTTCAAGTGCCAAATGAACTGTTGTTAAGTTGAGGACTATCTGTAAACATGAAAAGCTTCAACCTAAATGTTCAATTACTTCCCTGAAGACACTTGTACTTAAGATTATGCTTATGTATGTTTACAGTGAATGGAAATAAAACATAGAAACATTCAGCCTATGTGATGCTACATTTCTTACCGTGAGTACTACCATTACCCTTTAGCAAAGTAAAGCAATAATGAGAACACCGAGGTCCATTGGCCAATCCCTGGAGCATTTTCAGATAAGGAATATAAATTGTGGAAGGAAGCAGGTCTCCCATTTGTCGAACAAATTTTGATAAAACAACCTGAAATATAAGCAAAGATTCATCTAAGTAGAAACACCTACCCAAACAAAAACTTGACATTTGTTTTCAAATATCTCTGGTTAGCACATAAAGATAGTCCTTAACTGATGACCACAATTGGAACCAACTTTTTTGTTGCTAAGTGATGCAATTGTTAAATGAGTTACCCCTAATTTTATGACTTTTTTCCACTGCCGTAAAACAAATTACTGTGGGCATTAAGTGAATCAAATCCATAAGCAAATCTGTCCCGTCCCCATTGACTCTCCTTGTTGGAAGTCTCCTATAAAATTTGCAAATGGCAATCATGTGATGCTAGGATACAACATCTGTCATAAATACAAACTGCTTATAAAACTTGTGAGGAACGATCCTATTTTTCCAGCACCACTGTACATTTGAATTATTATTGAACAGATGTATACACAATCTGCTTATATAACAGAAATCACTTAAATTTTTATATCTTTATGTTTATTAGAATTAACTGCAATATGCCTCCTACTGGCAAAATTAACCACCACAGATTTTAATAGGGGTGAAAAAAGCCTACAATCCTATGGTTGTCAGAAAAAATGCTTCAGGAACTAGTGGATAGTGCAGTCTATACCATTTCACAATCTCTGTTTCCCCTCTGGTAATTCTTGGGATGCATCTCCAGGATCAAGTGGAAGAAATGCTATAGAATGCAACAGAAACTTCCTCTGTCAGTGGCTCAAAAATGGGGCAGGAATGGGAATATAATATGTCAATAAGTGAATGGTGTACCAAAAATGGATCCACAGCATCCAAAACCTTCTCAAAAACTCTTGAAAAGTGAAAGACGGGAGTATACTAAATAATATACAGTTCTAGTGTTTTTCTCGCCATTCATCCACATACCGTATCCACCAGGTCATGTGCCTATCCAGCAGGGGTTTAAATAATGGTTCTTCCACTCAATATTTCTGATTACTATACAGATGATTATACTAAGTATGCATTTATCTCCCTCAAACTCAAAAACGGTCTGAACTTAGTAAGTTCTGACTTACTGACTCATATACTAAGTATGCATTTATCTCCCTCAAACTCAAAAACGGTCTGAACTTAGACGGGGTTGTATTTTATTTTTAAGATAGTAAGCAAAACTAAAACTACATAGCATTTATGTAATATTTTAGGTAATCTTTATAGCTACACTTTAAGCAAATCCTGGAACATAGAGACTGGTATTTAGAGAGGGTGCGGGGAAAAAGGGGTTAATAATCCACTCTAATTTTAAAAAAAGGAGGTGGTGGGCAATAACTTCTCAATAGGGCTCTTCCTTTAATAGTGGACACAGTCAACAAAGATGTTTCAAGAAAATCTAAATCACAGGCATTCCAAACGAAGAAGTCATTTTTCTAACCTGACGCTGAGGTGGTCTTTGATGGGCTATCCCAAGATATGATCCTATGATGGTGGAGCTCTGCAGAGAGTCTGAAGGACACCAATATTCAAGAGCAAATTCCAGATTAAAGGGATCTTTCTTGTATAACTCAGCAATCTGTAAAGGAAGAAAAAGAAAAATAATATATATTTCAGCAAATGTATAGGTGGTCCTTAGTTAACAACAGCAATTAGGACTGGAATTTCTGTTGCTAAAAATGCAATTATAAAGCATGTTGTCACATGACAACACTAGGGAATTTAACATAATTCATATGCATGATCACTTAAGTTTTATGATCTTTTAAATCTGTGGAATCTTTTCAGATTTTATTGAGCAATTATGATAAAGGCAAATTATTTGCTTAATACAACTTATACAATAGACTATATTTTAAGTGATAAACCTACAATCAGCTATTCTACAGGTCAATACCGAGAAAGCCAGGAAAGAGAAGGATAATGAGAGAAACTAGGAAAACTAAACAAAAGCATACAACAGAAAGCGAGAAAGATATCTCCCTCCCACTGCCATTTTTTTGGCTATGTATAACACATTCGTTTTATGCCAAGAAAATATATCTCAAGAAACAGGACCCAACAGAAAATTGTGTTGGCTTTATGAGAAGTAATTGCATATAATTTCTCCATAAGCCAATATAGAAAACTCATCTTAAGAATTAAAGGGGAGATGAAGCCCTCTTATGTTACTTTGCTTCCAAAGAAATTAGTCTATATATAGGAAGAAAAACAAGCTCTTTCCTGTTCCCTTCATAAAACACTTTCTTCTTCCCTTAAGTAATGATAGGAGTGGAATGCATAGTTAGACTTCACACTAAGCACAGCAACAAATCTCTACAGTAGTGTTTCTCAAACCTTTTTTTCCAATAAATTTATTAAAGATTATAGTAAAAATAAAAGCTACAAAAACTGCAAACCACTACTGGCTGGCGGTTTTTTGGAGCTGAAATCTAAACATTTCAAAATTGCTGAAATTGAGACACACTGCTGTAGACACTCATGCTGCAGACACCGCATTCATAAACTTGCTTACAGCAGAACTTCATAGACACAGCTACACATAAACTATTTTATGGCAAAAAACTACAAGTCAATATTTGTACAGATTCGCTTATTGAAGAGCAAAGAAATCAAGTATTTTGTCTGCTCTGCGGTTTAAATTCTAGGTGAGAGGGCAGACCAATCTTTCCAGAAAGAAATTTTAAAAACATGGTTTAGTTACAAGACCTATTTCTGGTGCTTTATTTTTAAAATGTTCTGGCCTGAGGAAATTAAGTTAATAAAAATGTGATTTATATAAATGGCTAGATAGATAGATAGATAGATAGATAGATAGATAGATAGATAGATAGATAGATAGATAGATAGATAGATAGATAGATATAGTTAAAAATACAATTTTAAATAAATTTTAACAGAAACATTTGCTGTGGTTTTTTAAAAAAACAAGTAAACAAGTACTATTAAAAATAAGAACATAAACTTACTAAAAGCATCAGATGTTCTAAATCTCTTCTAACAGATATAGGTGGTTCATTACCCATCTGAATACTCATATGAATCATACGAGCATCTTCATCAGCACGGTTTCTCAGTTGTTTCACCTATACAATTGGTCAAGCAAATAAAGAAGGAAAAAGAAAAAAATCTGTATGCTTTACCACCATTAGCATTTTAAACTTAGGCAGAATAAATGAATGAAAGGAAAGAATATTGTTTTAACTATACATGAGAACTATCCTGCTTGATTAGCTTAAGGCCCATCAGAATCCAGCATTTTGATTCAATCACTGGGTCCCTACAATTAGTATCCCAACCCCAAAATAATATTGAGCTTTAAGAACAATAGCCTTTAACACTTATCCAGAGTCCTTTAAATAGACTCATGTTTGTCAGTATGTAAAAATCACATTAATATATGAACCTTTAACATATTTTATATATAAATAAGGTAAGGCAAAACTTTTTACATTATTCTACATGTGGAATACAGTTAAATATACAACTACAACTCCTGTTGAAATAAATATTCTATCTCTGAAATATTTTCTATGTAATCCAAAAGATTAATTGTCCCAAAGGAACTTTTTAAAAAGGCAACTGGACTTTCTTGTTTTTTCCTTAAAGATGTTTTGATTCTCATCCATGAGGCTTCTTCAGTTCTGACTGAATGGTAGGGAAATGGAAGGATTTATATTCTTTGCAGTCATCATGGTTCTCTCTTTTGAGAGTTGTTGAGGCCACTTGGGGGTTTATCTGTGCCCTCAGGGTCACCGAAATCAATGCGAAAATGGATGTTGCAAGAAGGTTCCATTGGAGACATTCCAGTGATTGTAAGAGGAATGTAATAAAGAGTCGATGAACAGGTAATCATTAAATGAGGACCACCTGTAACTATAGATTAATAAAATACAACAATCTGACTTATTCCAAAGTGCTCAAATTCTGACTAGTTGTGTAAGAAACAGAAATGAAGAAAATATTTAAAGTATTTTAAACATGTGGAAAAGGCACCTTCAATATAATATTTTTTTTACTTTTTAATTAAGCCTATATTTAGATGAATAGTCAGATAACAGGTAAATTATGTCTGAATATTGTTTGAAGGACATCTCATTCCACATGTTTATTTTTAAATCATCATTTTTTCTCAGTTCAAAATCTTCCCTAAAATGTTTAGATGTGCTTTTTTGAAGTCTATGTAAGGAAATTACACTGAAATATTTGATCTATTTATTTTCAAGATAATTCTAACTTAGCTCTCTTCCCATGAAACTTACCTTCATTGGCATAAGGGTAAGGAAATCTGTGATAAGGTTGTGGATTCTACGAATGTAAAATTCTTCCTGATAAAAGTTTTCTGCTCTCACTACAGATTCAGTGAGGAATAGGAAAACATTGTCTGCAATTGCTAACTCTGCCATTGCTTCATCAGCTTCAGTGAATTCCGCA
>JANHFJ010005327.1:24852-35173 GCA_032468195.1 Cerberus rynchops
TCCCCAAATATAGTCCCCCATCATGTGTTCATTGTAGGTTCCCTGGTAGCGACGTTCAAAATGCTGCATGTCCTGATAAAAGCGCTCTCCTTGCTCTTCGGCCACAAAAGTGATGTTTCGGGGGTCTAATGACTATTTTCTATGTACTTGCTGCTCAATTAACCAGAAATCAATAATTTGAAACCAGAAACAGAAATTTTTTGGAAATTTGTTACACAGTATAATTATTAAAGAATAGAAATCAATGTTATCGGATATGATGATGTCCACTCATTGAGAAGGTTTTGAATGAATGGGTGGGAAATTAATGGCGGATCAAGCAATCCAGATTTACTACTCTTGATGGCTGTTTAGTCTCTTCAGAATCTTGGCACCTATGGATTGGGGTCAAACATGGCAAGATTATAGTTGTAGCAGTGTACTTGAAGTATCTGTGTGCATGACATTGACACTGGCACAAAAGGCATGCCATTTTGCCTTTGATTTCCTCGGCAAACACCAATGACAGGGATCCTGTGTTGGCAGCTCCTGAGGAAGATGTGGGGAAGACGGCTTCCATTCTCATTTATGGATGCCCCAAAATGCATTTGGTTGCTT
Source organism: Cerberus rynchops (assembly GCA_032468195.1). Taxonomy (NCBI): domain Eukaryota; kingdom Metazoa; phylum Chordata; class Lepidosauria; order Squamata; family Homalopsidae; genus Cerberus; species Cerberus rynchops. The sequence goes on from JANHFJ010005327.1 coordinate 25,450, forward strand.
ATTAAGAAGATCCAAACATTCAACTAAATGGCCACTCACATGATGCAAGGTGTTCTGGTGTCACTATGGCAACTCCTTCAGGCCCTTGCCAAACATCTGTTGAGATGACCTTGGTTCCCATGGGAGGATTTCTTGTTGTCGTCTGGGACCTTTCCCTCCCCCATAGTCTGTGGAAAACTGAGAAAGGAAAAGATGGCTGTGACAGCATGGCCATGTTTCAAAGTTTGACATGTAGTTCATATCAAGGCCTAGGGCAGTGGTGGCGAACCTTTTACTCACCAAGTGCTGAAAAGTATGTGCTTTGTGCGCACCATACATACTTGCATGCAGCTCCTCCTTGTGTGCTGCATATGTAACTGCACCATCTGCACATGCTGCACACAGGCACTCATGTATACATGAGCAAATGCATGCACATGCATGGGAGAGCTCCAAAGACCAGCTGGGTCTCCAGCTGCAATCGCATGCATGCGCATTCACATGTACATGTTGAGCTGGAGGTAAGAGTTGGCCGACAGTTTGCATGCCCAGCAAAATGGCTCTGCCATAGGTTCGCCATCATGGGCCTAGGGACCTACCTTTCCCCATATATTACTGGATAGTCTATGCTTTTCTTGTAATCCTGTTACTGTTCGAGGGAACAGAACCTGAGAACCTGAATGGGGATTGTTTTTGGTATTGCATTGTGTATCAGCTCAATAGGTTTTTTTTAGCATGTGGATCATCTCAAGGTCATTTCCTCTGAAGACAGGAAATCTACCTTCCATTCTTCACTTCCTATATTTTTCTCAGAAATATATTCACCAGCAGACTGAACCACCTACTAATTACATTTTATCATAGCATATTCTTCCACTATTGCTGATGTGATTTGTTTCTAATTTAGTGTATTGTTTGAGTACAGTACCCTGGGTTAATTTGATAAAGTCGGGCTCCATTTGCTAACTATATACTATTACATTAATTACTTGGGAGGACTGAGTGGTACTTTGGTGTAAATGTGTCAAGCTAAAAGTCTTCTGGGAGAACAAGATTTGGTAGCTTCTGTCAGAGTTTGTTGCAGCACATCCAGCAAGCACACACAGTAAAATAATTCAGCAGGCTTCATTAAATAGAAGAAACTTCTTCATATAAAATAATATAAAACATGTTGTATATATACCATACCCATGAAGCTCTTTCAATGTGGTAGAGAGAAATAGCAAATACAAAATGGAAGCAAGCAAGCATTGGAAGCAAGACCTAAGCTCATATATACAGAATAGTTGTTAAGCCATGCCCAGGCTCCAGACTATCTCCTTTGACTCACACAGCAACTACTATGTTTCAGTTACCAAACAGTCCCCATTGGCTGACCTTGTTACCATGTCTCTTCCAAGTCATGAGCTCTCATACACTGACAGTTATATATATCAAAATTTTGATATATCACTATGTATGGATATATAGTTTGTATGAATACGTACATTATGTGTAGTCTCTACATATGTTTCTATAACTAGTTACTAAAAATTGACTGACTTAATGGCACATAATTAATCCATCAGTTCCCATACCTAACATTTATGAGATATAATTATCAGTTAAAGCCAATTCAGATTTTACATTACATGGATGATTTTGCATTGAGTCTGCACTGATATTTAATTATCTCAAAAATTTATGTCTATCAAAAACTTCATGTAACTAGTTCAACAGGTTCTGAAAAATGGTGGGGGAAAGAGACTTAGTAAAATCATAAGCAAAAGAGAACCAACCAACCCCCCACTTCAACTCATTTTTAGAATGCACCTAGTCACTTTCTGAATATATTCAGACAAATAAATTGCAATATTCAGGCATCCAAGGCCAGAATGTCACTAGAGAGAGAAAAAGAAAGTTTCATGTTCTTTTTATCAAAGTGATAAATAGAGACTACAGAATAAGTTGTACAAAAAGCAATGGGACATAATTCCATTCAAAAGCATTAACAGTAAAAGTGGTTCAGAGAATATATTATTGTACGGTAGCTATTTGAATTAAGCAAAAGTAAGACTACTTGACAAGTTAAACACATAAGAAAAAATGTTGTCTTATGCAGTACTTTTTATCTCAAAGGAGCCCTAAGCATTTTGCAAACTGCAGAGATGGATTATTTCATGCATCACTCAAATTGGGTTACCATTCTAGTTAGAACACATTTCCTGTTTAACAGAGCATAGTAATAGCACAGAAGGAAAATGCCTGAGTACTTTTCCTGTTAGATTTCTGAAGTCCAACTCTGAGCATCATGGGTTTGGATTTTCAAACCAAAAAGCCTCATATCCATGGTTGGAAGTTATGCAAGGAAAATTCGGTCAATCAAGAAGTTAATAATAAAATTGTATTTTAAGTTTAAACAAATAATTTTTAACTGGTGTGTGTGTGTGTGTGTGTATGTATTACTGCAACAAGATTGATATATGGTTAGAAACAATTACATTCATATATTAAGATTGATATACAGTATGGTTAGCCACAAATCCAGCTTTCTGCATATCATAAGAAACTATATATGGTTGCTTTTAAGATTTTTGTGTAACAGTGCTTCTAGTTAAAGGAAGCCAAAGAGAACTCATAAAGGAACTTAATTTAATATAGCCTTACAGAAAGATCAAACACAGCAATGGGGTTGTTAATGTGGTAACGTTAAACTGGGGGTGATGGCATGCTAGTGGAAATGGGAATAGTTGTCTCTGAATGTCTTTGTAACAGGTGTGTTTGGGGTTTCTATGTCCAGCCAAACTGAAGTCTGTATACCCTGCTCCTGAATTAAATCTAGTCTATTACGAGTTCAAGCATGGTAACTCTCTTGCTTAGTCATGCTACATCAATTTTCTGTATTTTCATGACAGCAATTTATCGCAATATCTAGCCATTACTGGTGCAATAAATAAATAATAGGGACAGATTTTATACCATTATAGTGATGGTTGGATGACACTGTAAATCACTAGTGGGGACATTGCTGTATATGATTTCTCCTTAATAGTGTAAAGTTGTAGTAATCACTGAGCAAGTAGGTTTTCTGAGCTGTAATATGTGTGTTTAATTTATTGGCATTTATTAAAGCAATACCTAGGGATTCTCCCAAGTATGTAGAGCCATTATTTTATTGTGGGGTTTATTCCATTTTGCACAGGACTAAAATTCTGAAAAAAATGCATGTAACAAGTGTAAATACTGAAGTGTAACATGGATATGATAAAAGAGAGTCAGAAGAAATAGGGAGGCTTCTGGTTCCCGTCCTGATCAGAGGCAGCATGGAGAAAGGATAGCTCCGATCTCCTGCTGGTCTTCCCCTGCTTGTGGGCTCCATAATGGAGCCTAATGCCACTTTGTAGAAGTGGCAGAGTGAAGAGGGGTGCCCGGAGTGGTCAGGGGGAGATCACAATTCCCCTGGAGGCTCCCTGGGCTGAAAGTCCCCTCAGCCACAGTGGGACGAAGAGGCAGTCAGAAATGGCCGCCACAAAGACTAGGACAACAACCAAGCTATTTAACATCTAAGATTGGAGCAAGAGAAAAGCTGTGTGCAGCTGTGGAACTGGGTGAGAAAATCTTTTTTTTTTTTTTTTCTGAATTAAAAACCCCGAGAGACTATTTTAAAAGAAAGCTGCCCAGGTTTGCTTTAACTATTGATCAAGTGGCAAAAAAGAAACCGGAAAAAAAAGCTAAAAGTGAAAACTGAAACAGAAAGATGATTTAAAGGGAAAGGGCATCAAAATACTTTCAATAAAGAAATCATGACATTGAACTTGCATGGTGAAAAACATTGTACCTGAGATTAGGCATTTTTAAAGATGCCGGAATGATCGACTTGGGAGATTTTAAAAACTTGGAAATGTTGAAATATTGAAATAGACGAGGACTGGTTTTTTCAAGAGAGATTCCTGCTGAAAATCTGACTCTGCAGTGCCACCTGCCAACTGGAGGAGAATACTACACCCTAACACAGGGGTCGGGAACCTTTTTGACTCAGAGAGCCATGAAAGTAAAATATCTGGAAATTTATTTCAGTAAGAACCATATAATTAGACACACTGCAGAACCTGCTCTCTCAACAAAGGCGAATTTGTGAATAAATCTTGATAAAATAAAAAATAAATAAAATAAATCCAAAATGGCAGCTGCCACTTTGCCCTCTTCCAAAATGGCGGCCACGGCATCACTTGCCCACAAAGGTTGCCGGCCAGCGAGGGAGGCTGCTTTGAACACACGTGGCCTCCAAAATGGTGCTGTCTCCCGTACAGGGTCCCCAGGTTGTCTGAAATAGTCGCTGGGGCCAGAGATGGCGTTTGCAGCTTCCTCGTGTGTCATCCAAAATGGCGGCCACCACTCTGCCCATTTTCAAAATGGCAGCCGTGATGTCGCTTGCCCACAAGAGCGTCCAATGACGCGACTGTTATTTTTTCTGCGAGCCAGATGAAATTCTCAAAAGTGCCACACCTGGCTCGCGAGCCATACGTTCCCGACCCCTGGTGTAGGGGTACTGTATCTATTGAGATCTGAAAAACAAGCTTTTTCTTCTGACTCTGCATCTCAGCCTTATGCAACATGGGGAACCCTGTTTTAAGAAATTGACTTGTCTTGATAGAGAAGGACATGGAATGGCTAGTTAGGTGGTATACAACTGCCTGTTTTGTAGAATGTGAGAGTTGGAAGATCAGTGTCAAGCTCCATCAAATTCAAATGATCCGGATAGATAATTACCATATCTAGTTTCTATGTGAACATAAATGGAGCAGAGCTCATGCCCATCACCTCTCTTGGTAATTGGCATCACTGTCAAATGACTTTTACAGTTAAGAAAGTTTCTCCATCTTCCCACCAACTTGGAATCCACATTTCTGTAATATAAATACATTATTCCATGTCCTGTACTTTGGAACAATTAATTGGATGGAGGTGAATTCAGGGCACAGTGTTCTTGATATCCCTTTCAAGGCACGTCTACATAATGGTAAAGCTTCAAAATAGCAAATGTCTCTTGGATTATAGTGCAAATAACACCTCTTCAGCAATATCTCACTATTCTTATGGCTGTCATTGCAATCAACGATCTGTATTTTCCAAGAGCAAACAAAACAGGAAATATTTGCATTTGATAGTCTTTGCATCCTTCCAAAGAAATAAATATACTCCTCTACTGTTGCTGCTATATTTCCAACCATTTCTGAGCACCACAATGGTCCAAGGATCAAACATTTTCAGCACTTGCATACATAAATATAGCTGTGTAATATACTTTACAAGTACTGTAGGATATATTGGTTTTTAAGATATAAATATAAAAATATTTACAAGCAATACATATCCCCCTAGATATCTAGTTCATGAGAAAATAGTGGAATATGCAGCAGTTTTGAACAACTTTGAGTTTTATGCGTAAAGATATTGGGGATAATTTATCTATACCATTACAGTTCCCTGCCATAACAAATACTTTGGGTAATGTTACCTACAATGCCTTATCCAGGTATGTATGCCTGTTGTCACATGTCATGAAAGATAGTAGTGAAGTTCAACACTGTGTTAGGTTCACTGATAGCTGTAGAGAAGAATATGCACAGCTAAACAGGGAAGCATTATGTTTGGTTTGTAAAGTTTGCTTATTTTTTAAATATTTTCTGTCATTAATTTAGCACAAAAAACAAAGAGAAAAGAAAAGTAGAAAGAAGAAAATAAAACTAAAAAAGAAGCAAAATCAAATAGGGCATATATTCACAAACCTTTTTGAAGCCAGGCAAGCAAGTTCCAATCTCACAGTAGCAAAACCCAAACTTTAATTACATATTGTGTAATTAACACATGCTGAAGTAAAAAAAGGGGTTAGAAGTGAATACATCATGAGAATGAAAAAGCTCTTAAATATTAACATTCAAATTCAGTGAAGAAATATCATCAAAGCAATTAATACCTGGGCAGTTCCAGATACACACCTGGAATAGTGGACTGGGCTCAAGTAGAACTAAAGCCTTGGATAGGAAGATCAGAAAAAATAATGGCAATAAATTGAAGAAGAAAAAAGGACATTGGAAGAATATTTGAAGGATGGGGAAAAAGGTGAAGCTAGTATACCAGGAAGATTTACTAAATAGTAAATTGACCAAAGTAGTCTATAAGAAATACCAAATGAAGAATAGAAAACAAATAGAGACGTGGCAAGGCAAAGCATAACATGGCTAGTACCTAAAAAGAAAAATAGCAGGCAAAGCAGGGAACAAAAAGACCTGGCAATGGTTAAGGGCAGGAAAGTTGAAGAAAGAGATACAGAGACTAATTGTGGTTGCATAAGACCAAGCTTTAAGAACAAATGCATACAAAGACAGTATTGAGAAGACAGCAACAGACAACAAATAGAGACTGAAGAAATAGTGGATCACCCAAATAGTTTCTGCAAGAACATTGCACAGACTGACTACAAACAATAGATTGAGAAAGTAGCAACAGTGGTGCATTGAAAGATCTGCAATAAATACCATTGCCTGCAAGCAAGAACTGGGAGGACTGCAAAATAGACAAAATAATAGAAAACGAAGAAGCTATCTTGCTCTGATCTTTTGATTTAGCGCATGATTCTCTTATTGATTCAATTAGATAATCACTTGCCACATGATATTCCAGAATTAACAATTGTTAGTAAGAAAGACAATAAAGTCAGAATAATGGATGTTGTAGTACCTGGAGACAGAACAGGAGAGAAAGAACTGGTGGGGGAAATCACAAAATATGACGACATGCAAATAGAAGTAGAAGACCATGATAAAAGAAAGCAATGATAGTACCAATAATAATAGGTTCCTTGAGTGCAATCCCAAAACATCTGAAGTACCACTTGAACAATATCGGCATGACAAAATCACCATCAGTCATATTCAAAAGGCAGCTTTACTCAGGACAGCTTACATTCTGTGGCAACACTTTTAACACCACCTTGGGAAGGTCTCAATAGGGAATAAAAATGCCAAATCCAGTCAAAACATGTGGCTGACAATTGAACCAACCACAATAATAATAAATTGGGCCCCTGCTGACAAAGTGGACTATGTTGGTAGGGTCAACCTAACAACTGTTAAGACCACATTCGATGGAAACAACTTCTATTTCACTCCTAATGAAATCAGTTGTGAGGATATATAATGAATTATTACTCAAATTGGACTAGGGAGAGGAGATTGGTATATTTGCATACAATTGTGCAATTATGTTAAGCATAATATTTAGCTATGGAATAAAGAGACAGTGAAACACTATTGGGCTGTTTCTTCTAAATACACAGAAGTTGTGCTTTTAAGCTGGTGTCATCATATGCAACACAAACATAGCAAGAATAAACAGCCCAGCCTAGAAAGCAAACTCGACTGAACTCAGTGGAACGTATTAGTTGGGTTCAAACATCATATTAGGATAGTTAAACACATGCTTTGTTTAATAAATCACAGTGGCCTTCTGCCACAGTGATACACTTTTGCATCTAAAAATCTTTTGATAACTTTAAAAAGTTGGATTAATACAGTGTAATAACTTTTGAAACTACCACAAGTCTTGAATTGAAATCTAAAAGGTGGATGGCTTGGCACGTATCACATCAAAGTTACATTGTTTGGAATATCACATGCCATTCAAATTTATACACATGATTGTTATAAAAGCTCTTTAAATATCACTTGTGAATATGTGTTATATATTGCCAACTTAATTTGATTTTGGGTGCTTTTGAAAATTGTATGCAAAGAAGGAATGAGTTGTTGGGTTTTTTTCCAATTAGTATTGCTTTCCAATGACTTCAGAGAAAATACTACATCAAATATGCTTTTCCAGACGAAATGTCGACATATCTTTTAAAAAATGTTTGTGCAGAATTTGACAAATAAAAGTTCTGTTGTCCTGATCTCTCACACACATATTTAGTCACCTTCTTTTTTTAACTTACACCTTTATACAGAATTTTAAACCCTGTCCTGTTTGCTTCCTGTGTTCCCAACATATTCTTGTGAAGTAGTATCTGCAAATGTAATTAAAATTCTGTTTACCATGTTCTCTTAATATACAACTGCAGATTAGCAACCATGCAGTGAAGCTCACCCAGGTTTAATATTTTTCACATTTTTTTCATATTGCCCTTTCATTATGGAGTAGTTGTGGTTCTTATGCAAATATACAGACATTACATTGTTTCACTATGCATTTAAAACATAGAAATGGAACACACCAGAATTTAAAAGCATCTGATTGATAAAATGCCTCCGTTTTATTTCTGGGACTTATTGATGGCATAACACTCTGAGCTCTGTAGGGAACAAGAATAAGTGTATTATTACTAGGGAAAAATGATCTTTTGATTTAGCGTATGATTCTCTTATTGATGGATCATGAGCTAAATCAAAAGATCATTTCCCCCTAGTAATAATATTTTTTTGTTCCTTACAGAGCTCAGAGTGTTATTCTGATACTAATTTAGAATTTTGGAAGACCGGAGTTGTTTAGAATTAATGAAAGGAGGTTGATAATCTCTTCCTGCATCTGATCCAAATGTACACAGATGCTTGTACCTTGTATGAATTCCAGAAATGAATCCCATATACAATAGCAACTATGACTCACCCTAACTTTAAAGTTTAGCAAGGAACTATCCCCCATTTTAAAGACTTTTGGGGAAGTAATGGAAAGCTGCAATAAAATGCTTGCTTTCTAGTCCATTTTGAGCAAACAGAACTAAAGCCAGTTTTCCAGCAAACACAAAAAGATTGTTTTGGAGCAAAATGTAAGCGTAGCTTAGTTTAGCATACATACTCTGAACACTGTATTCTTTCATGTAACAATTCAAATATTTCATTATTAGCATTGTCCATCAATTGCATGAAAGAATTCTTTTTTGACATGGGTTTTATCATAAGCTGTTTATTCAATTTGGAAAAAGCATGAGTACATACTTTATTTTATTCATTTCATTTCCATGCAACCCATTCCCAAAGGCTAAGATACTTTAACATAATAAAGGTTATGGAAGGAAAATGGTTCCATCTCTTCAGCTTTGGATCTTTGGATCCAGTGGAAAAACTTCTTATAAATGTCTTAAGAGCCTTCTGAACAACACCACAGAGAAATACTGTATGTGTAATATTTACAAAACTTTGTGCAATTATTTTATTTTTAAGAATTGAACTGGATATTTACTAAGTGCTTTACAATATTAGTCACAAATATTTGCACCTGTTTACATAATCCACAGTCCTGTGATTATTGGGAGAAACATAATACAGTGGGAAAAAAAGGCAAATCTGAACTCAATAGGAAATAATTTATCATAACCTGAGGAATCGTCTTTTTCTAAGAGTCTCTACCCACCCAGCAGATTGGGCATGCTGCAGATCCAGCAGATTGAGCATGTTGCAGGTCTCAACAGCAAAAGACTATTTATTTATTTGTCAAAATTTCTATACCGCCCCCTCTCCCGAAGGACTCAGGGCAGTGCACAGTCAGATAAAACACACAAATAAACAATTTAAAAAACCAATTAAAATTAATTAAATTAAGGCCAACCGAGTTAAGATTTAAAAATTTAAATTTAGAACAATTTAAAATACATGCTAAAATTAAGAACCAATTTAAAATCCCCAACTGACGGTACTAGGCCGGACCGGCTTGTTGAAACAGAAAGGTCTTCAACGTGCGCCGGAAGGTCTGTAGGTCCATAATGGTCCGG
>JANHFJ010005333.1:17030-30092 GCA_032468195.1 Cerberus rynchops
CATTAAATGAGTTTTGATGGGATTTTAATTAGAGGGAAGTGCTGTTTTGGTACTTGGATACTTGGAGTATTGAAGCAGAAGCTACATCCTTATTTTGAGACTTGGAATTAAGGAGAATAATTAATCATCTTCCCTTTGGTTATGAATGTCTTGAAAGGGACTTTGAATGTCCTGAACAGAACATTGGTTTGAAACTCCAGCCCAACCAAATTCATCACTTTTATCAGAATGTCATGGAAACACAGTGATGAATGAGTTGAGTAGAATCATGTCTCTGTCTCTGTGTGAAATATTCTATTTATATTAAGAATAGAAATACAGTTAGGTGACTCTCTTGGGAATCTGGCTTTTAAGGAGCTCTGTAATGTATCAGACCAAAGAGTAGTTGAATCAATAGTTGGAAATTAAAGCTGGTGAATTTTAAATTCAATATAAGGCAAAAATCTTTTAATGGTGAATATAATTAACTATTCAGACTGTTTACCAGGGGAGGGGATGGATTAAATAATTCATTATTTATTATTTAACTATGATTAGACACTTTGTTAAAAGATGTGGTTTCATCCATTAGAAAAAATCAATGATCTTAATATCATAATGATAGCAAGTTGGTTATCTATGTTTAAGTGATTCTTGTAGCAACAATTCCACTTTGAAGGCAGAACAGTGGCTCGATTGTATAGATGTGCATGTATTCCATCACACCTAGATTGTGCAGGTGAAGTTATTATAGTGCTTATTTGGAAAATACAATTCCTTCTTATTTTGTAGTTCACCAGACAGAAAATGATTGTTATTTAACCATAAATTTCCCCTTTCATTCAGTTCATACATTTGACATTCTGATGTTTTTGGAGTAATAGTGATTGTAGTACTGATAATGTTCTGTTATATTGTTTTAGCTAATTAATACTTAATATGGCAACCATGGTAATTAATGCACATCTGGAAATCTTCCTGACAAGATCTCCTAATTCTTATTTCCATTAAAATGATTTTAAGCTAAGAAGTTGGCATTGTGCAAAGGGACATATCAATCACCATCTGCTATCTTTATTTCCAGTGATATATATGCCTTCCCCCAAGATACATTCTTAGAAGATTAAAAATGGCAGGCAGCTGGAATCAGGGTTTTATTTTGAAAATGTTTAATTATCTCACACCAAAAAAGAAAGGTAATCTCAAACCTAATTTGGAACATCCTGAGAAATCATGGGGATGTATTGCTAATGGCTGTATTTTTCTGAGCATTTTGTTTTCTGTTTTGTTGATTGTTTTGTTGTGCTTTATGGGAACAAATATATGGTTTTGCTTTGGGAATTTAGAACATATCTGTGTATTACATTGGTCAAGTTATTTATGTCTGAGTTTTTGTTTTTGAATTCAGTCCTTTGTCTTCTATTTAAGTTCTTACTAATGCTACTTCCACCCCCACTCCTCTAATCTTACAGCTTGTCTTCTGGGAAATCAACATTTTATGACTGCCCATACTCAGCCATCTGTTGAATGGGCAAATCCTGCCCCAATGGAGTACAGTACCCAAATTTAAAATGTCTCAGCTGGCCCAAACAATTTGGAAAAACCTTGTTTCAGCTATCAATAGCAGAGAAATCTTGAAATATCTACTTGTCAATTAGAAGATATAAAAGTTTTACAATTACAGCGCAGGAAAGAAGCCAAGTACTTCCTAGGTGTGTACATTTAAAATTAAACAAAGAGTATTTCTTGAGAAGGAAAACATAACTATCCATTAAATCAATGATTAAAATAATGGAAATATCACATCACCCAGATAATTTAAAAACAGCCTGAAAGTCAGCTTTCTAGAAAAATACTTGAGCACTGACATTTATTTGCTGACTATATGAAAAAGCCATTAGAGACTGCATTCTGCAGAAAGTGTAACCATATTTTCCCGAAGAAAAGACTTGTGACTATTAAATGTCAACAAAATGGAATAAATAAATAAATAAATGCTTTTTATTTTTATTTTTTTAACTTAAAAAAGAGAGGGGAAAAGAGAGAAGGAAGTGAAGGGGAGGAGAGGAGGAGACAGGGAAGGAGAAGAAAATGGAGGGGAGGGGAGAGGAGAGAAGGGAAGGGAAGAGAGGGAAGTAGAAAGCAGAAAGGAGAGAGGGAAGTGGGGGGAGGAGAAAGGGAAGGAGAGGAGAGAAAGAGGGAAGGAGAGGAAAGTGAAGTTGGGAGGGAAGGGAAGAGGGAAGGAGAGAAGAGAAGAGAAGGGAGAGGTGGAATGGAGTGGACTGGAGTGGGATGGAGGAGAGGAGAGGAATTTCTATTTAATGAACACATCATTTATATATTACTCAACTAAAATGTAACTACTGAAAAATTTTGTCATTATTATTCAGAATCGATTGTACCCAGACAATGCATTGTCAATGTGAGCATCAAGTTTTATGTATACCAAAATAAAAATGTATAAATAAAATATATAAAATTAATTTTTTTTAAAAAATGCTGTCTGTATAAAGCCGAACTGCTCTATGCTATCAACATAGGGTTGCCAGCTCCAGCTGAAATCATCCTGGAGATGCTTTCCTCCCAATTATTTACTTATTAAATGTATATGCCACCTATTTCACTCTTTGGGGCAATTTAGGCAGCTAATAAATTAATAAACATAGCTTTAAGGTTAATATTTATTAATATTAAGTGAATTAACAACTCTTGTTAATTAAAGCTAGTTGTTAATAAAATAAAGAAACCCTTATTTATATACTACATATGTTACACAAAAATACATAAGCACTGTTTTTTTACCTTCCTTCCAGCAGAAGCAATCAAATCCCTCCCAAAATTAAAAAAATCTGTGATTGGAATAGCTGCCACGAATAGGGAATAAAAATTGGGGTGGGGGTGAGGGAAAACAAAACTGGATGGAGATAAGGAAAAAGTAGGTGGGAAAGAGGAATACTTGTTTACACATTACAGAAACAAGTTAAATTCAGCAGGCAAACAGACTTGATGTATGCAAACATTTAGGTTTGGAATAGGATAATTCACCACAGGCCAACTCATTGCAGGACAATTCAATTTGTTTAAAATAATTAAAACACTATTTTAATTTTTGTCATTCACATTTCATTTTGTCCCTTCTTTTGCATCCTTTCTTTAATGATTCTATTCCACTATTTTTTTCAATATTAGCGTAACTTCTGCCCTGTGGTGAATTGTCTCATGGTAAGTTGGCTATGGTGAGTTATCCTAGACTCGAAGGGAACAGTTAACACCTCAGAGAAACCCATTGAAAAGATCTGCTACAGTAATGTAAAGAAGTTCTCTTGAAAGGGCAAGGACTGGGGCTTCAAAATGTGGAAGCTCTTCAGTGTCTCAGTCCTGGATATCCAACTTATTTGGCCATGGAATTAGGTTATTTGAGAAACTCATATTTGAAACCACTAAACAATTTCCTCTACAAAATAATATGCTTGTAATTTTGTTGAGAATTTCCAGTGTTGAGAAAAGGGTAATTTATCCTCAGATCTAATGTTTAGAACTGAGCAGGAATTTATGGTAGGATGAGGGATGGAGGCAGACACACACACACAGTCTCTTACATAAAAACATAAAACACCATAAAACCTGCAACATGGTATAATAGTCCAGTAGCTGTTAACATACCACTCCAGACAGAATCATATCCCAGACTGCCTTCTAGTCCATTTTTAGCTTCTTCCAGAAGGCATTCAAATTTGAAGTCTGTGTGTACTGTTGTGTGTGTTTGCATTGCAGGGGAGCAGTACTGCTACTGAAAAGCATTTATTTATCTTTGAGTTTTGGCCTTCTTCCTCTCCTAAAAAATGAAGAACCACCAGCAGTTCTCAGCAAAATTGAATTGGTTGAACCAACTCTACTGTAAGAATCCTGAAAGTATGCCCTAAAAGAAAAAATGGTAAAAACCAGCACTACTTTAAATGTACCTGAAAGCCTACTGGTAACCCGTCCAATACAAGCATTATTTTTTCACTCTAGTGAGTAGCGGCTAACATACAAGCTAAAATACTTTAAGCTAGATGTAACATCTGCTTTAAAGGCAGTCCAAAGTAGGTACTATGGTAATTCAAGTGATGATGATGGCGTGAGTAACTGTAGTTAAGATTTTTTTTCTAGATGGGGGTACAGTTAAAGAACCAGCCAGAACTGGGCAAAGGCCTTTTGGCTATTGCCATCTGCTGTTCCTGCAGAGCTGTAAGTCCAGGATAAAACCCCAAATCACAGACTTTCTCCTTCAATAGTGCTTCCTCACCAAGAGATACCATTAGAACAAGTTATAATGAGCTGAGAAATTAGCCTTGAGGAAGAGGAGGAACTGCAGCCAAGATAAGTCAGATAAATCTCAGCTCAAAGCAGGAATGGAATTTGAGAAAGAATCTGACTCACTACCCTAAGCCTTGTCTGTGTAGTCAAGATTAAAACAGATTTTACACACTAAATATACTGAGTTAACTGGGAACTCTTGATGTTGATTCTTCCCCCAAAGGCAATAACCACTCTAAACACCATCACCTTACAGCCACCCACTACTGGAATAAGAGAGAAGTGAAATAAGACAATGTGAAACTTAAGAAGCAAAACACTGCTCTTTTGGCAGTTGTGGGAGTGTTAGGAGGCATTTATAAAATGAGAAAATCCTGTTCTCACTATATTTTAATTGGTTAGTATATACACAATTCACTAGACCAAATTAGAAGCCTCACAATAAACCATGTGTAAGCTGACAATTCAACATGGCATTTGGATACAGGCAGCTTATTGTGGTATATATGTTTTGCCCTAAGAAGTATACCAAATTAAAAAATTAAATTGCCTTTTTATCCTTTATCAACTGTTGCCAACATGATTTATATGGCACCTGCAAGTGGATACAGTGGAAGTGAAGGAAAAACAAGCTTGGTATTTCTGACAGCATGTTAGTTTTAGGTACTGCATCCAACTGATTTATGATGGCACTGTTTTAGAGCAAGCTTTGCAATCATTGTGAAAAGAGGATAAGTACAAAACTACTATCATGGGATGAGTTCTGGGAATTATCTGGCCTAAGAAAAGCTATTCACTAAACATACTTACACAGAAAATAGTCCGGATTCTGCACTTTCCTTCCTCCTGTTACCCGTAATATTTCTTCCCTTCAACTGCATCCTACAAAACCAAACCAATAAACTATAACCCCAAGAATTTATATATTCTAAGAATTTACATTATCGGCCTATTCAGTACAGCATGAGATTCCCCGAGAAAAAAACTTCACAAAAAAAAAGTTTAACCAACATCAGATCCATTAAAAGAACAGTCAAGGTTGTAGTACTATAGATTCAGGTTGAGTTAGTGTCAATTCTAATGAAAGGGTCACTTTGTATCATTAGGAATATACCATTATATGTAAATGCTTAGACATCCCTAGTTATTTTGTGCGTTTTATTGAATTGCAAAATGAACAGCTCATAAAACTTTGAATGATAAAAGTAAACATGACATCTTCCTGCAAATCTGACCGCATGCATATTGTTTATGTAAGGCCTAATATTTCTGAAAAAGGCTTTGCAAGAAAAACTATGTGTATGTGTGTGAATCCTAAAACAGTAATAGCTATCTATGGGAAGCATTTGGAAATTGCATTTCTGCCAAGTGTTTCGAAGACTGAGAGGGTGAGCAAACTTTTGCATCTATAGTATTCATTGTTCTTTTATTCTGAATTTGGAAGCTGCACATTAAAAAGCTTCTGAAGGTGCTTGTTGTCATGTTTAATTTTATATTATGTAAAGCTTGCACCATCTTTTATGCAATTTGGAATTTGACCAGGAGTGCCTAAAATTTTGCATACAACTGTACCTTGCTTTTAAACAATGTATTTGACCAGATTGTTGTTCTGACAATACACAGAATTGAATATTTTCCAACAGTGGATAGTTCAGCAGAAAAATGGAATCTCTCATGGAACAAGAGGTTTGAAGATAAGTTACAGCTTGCTACTCTTATGTGGTTGAATATTCTATGCACACACATTCCAAGCAACACAAGTGTTTGTTCCTATAGAAGAGAGCTCTGCGTAGCTAGATCTTACTATTTCAGCCATACACTTGCCGATTCATCCTTGCTATGCTAAACTTTGCTTGTCTATCACATTACTGGATTCTTTTTGCACCTTAGAGTGTAAAATGGAATTCACGGTTGCACTCATTTCATTCAGCAGTATCATAAGAATTGGGGGAAGAAATAAAGCATTGACTGATATCAGAGAGATCTTTATGAAGAGCTACAGAATTCACTAAATTGGAACCTCAGAACTTTGAGTTACCTGATCAAGGTGTTTTTGGTCCTTTAGTGCCCAAATAATGAGAAGGATTTCTCCCACACCTGGCATAACCTCATCTGTATCTTCATTTAATATACACTCTAGTACTACTCCTTTTGATGTCTCTAGAACCTGTAATTACTTACCAGCATTGGATAAATCAGATTTTCCACACCATGAATCATTTTATTCAACTCTCTAGCATGTTCTTCCCTGTTTTGCAATGATGAAATGTAGGAAGGCTATAGTTCTATAAGCTTTAAGTATTCAAATTCATAAAATTTTAGTTGAGAACTGATGAAATGCACTGGATCTGCAAAAGCAGTGCTCTTCAACTTCAGTTCAGGAAGTTAACAAAGACTATGGAACAGCATGACTGAAGGGGCCAATAGTAGAGAGATACATGTTTATTTAAGAAAACACACTCTGGCACCATTCATTACTAACCAACACTATCAAATCACACATAAAGATTGCAATATATGTATCTGAGGCTTTGCTCCTCTCCCCTTATGATGAAATTCTGTTTCTCGTGGTTTCTTGACCATCATAACACAGAGGGAGGCAATCATTTTCTTTCTTTGTTTCTGTGGAAGGCCATGTTCCTCTAGAAGTAATCAGTCTAGGGCTGCATCACATGCTGAAATGGACAAAACTAAAGCAACTGTTCCATTTAGCCAGAGCAAATTACACTGAGCTTATTCTTTCCAGAATTTCCCCTTTTCTTATTCCAATGTATTCTCTCTTTCCCCCCTTACAAATAAGACATCGATCAAGGATACATTGCTTTTGCTAGAGAAACAAACTGATTGATTGTAAAGGGCTTTTAATGTCAAGCTGCATGAAACGAGACCAGGAATTGCAAGCAATTTACTCCTGCATAAGCCCATTCTGAATTATCAATATTCATTCAGCTTGGAAGCCAACTGGATTTCAATGTGTACTATAAAAGAACTATGAGAATGCCTTCAAGCTTCATCCAGGAGACAGAAAAAGTAAATACTACCATAAAGATATGGGGCAAAATATTAGCCTCAGGAACGGGAGCCTCATGCCCATCATCATCACCGATAAAGCTCAGAGCTACTATTATAGAGATTTTTCATTTTATCCCATAACTTTCTAAAATATCAAAGAACAAACTTGGGAATAAACTTTGGACTCAAAATTATAGCTCTTTCTCACTAACAGGGCTGAGGTAAGAATGATAAAGGACAGAAATCAAATGAATACAGCCAGAAATCTTGGTTACCAATGCACTGGTACCCATGAGGATGATTAAAGATAGATTCAAAGTTCCTGTTACTTTTAATTTGTTGGCATAATAGAAGTTGTATATAGGTTCAATGTAGCAAGGAAATATAAACAATCCAACAAAGGAGCTGATACAAGGAAACAAAAGCAGGAAAGGCTACTCTTAGGAGCAGCTAGTGAGGGCAGTTGTTATGTGAATTTTCTACATGGATAAGGTATGGCTTATCCAGCTAC
This sequence comes from Cerberus rynchops, assembly GCA_032468195.1. NCBI lineage: Eukaryota > Metazoa > Chordata > Lepidosauria > Squamata > Homalopsidae > Cerberus > Cerberus rynchops. Next base: position 24,832 of record JANHFJ010005333.1, read on the forward strand.
AAATGACAGTGATGCAGAGGCATTTGCAATGAGTTCAGAGCAATGAACCTCCTGTGTTCTTGGGAAGATGGCAGAGAAAAGACCTCTTTAAAACAAGCAGGGAAAGAAGCCAATAATCTTCATTCATTCCTGCTACTGTTGCCTATTTTTTTTAACAAATCTAACACCACTAACAAGACTACGGCACTAGATGGATATAAAGATAAATAGTAAATCAGAAAAGAAACTGCAGCATCCCAGATAGATAGCATCCCCTTTCTGTTTTCATGAAAACCAGAAACGAGAAAAATGGAAGAAGCGAACAGGACAATTCAGACCTAGCAGGACACTTTGGACATTCCTGAAAGTGAGGCAAGGTCTTCAGAAACAAGTGCTAGGCTAATTTAATTAAAGTAAGAAAGAAAAAAGGATTAAGATGAAATATACTTCAGGTCTTCCATGCTTGATCATTCACAATTAGGCAGATCAATTTTGCTAAACAGTCTAACAGGTTTGTCTTGCCCCAAGAAAAAAAGTGTGAGAATGTGCCTACTGCACTCAGATGCTGTGCTAGAGTTCCTTGTTAGGCAAGAGTAGATTTATTTTCTCATAAATTTCTGGAAGATACGTTTGTATGTGTGTATTCAGAATGATAAAATAAAGGCAATGGAAGAAGTACGTGTAGAAAGGAGAAATTTACAATGGCATTAAAACTTGCATGATTGGACAAGTTAGATAAGGGCAAATCATGTTGAGATGAAAAACTGAGTTTTAGTGGGAAGACTGAAGTGAAGCTTATGACCAGAAACATCAGCTCTGAGTAGAAGTTGACAATGCTTTTGGCAGGGACAACCTACTTAGAAAGGAGTTTGTCAGGGATGCTAGACCTGGATCATTTAGGGCTTCTGATCTCGGGATCCTTGCCTGCAACAGCTTGGCAAAATCTCCCATTCCTAACAACATAGGAGAAGATACACTGTTCTATCCTTCCATATCTCAAAGACATGGTAGGAAAAGGGAAAAATTCAAAGATCCAATAAAAAACCAACCAGAAAAGGACTAGGAGAGAGTTTCTTTAGATGTTTAACTAAAAGTATGGTGAGGACTGTTTCCAGCCAGCTTCCCCATCTTGATAGTCACATAAACTGAGGCAAAGGCTGTCTTGTGCCTACTGAAGAGTTCGTAAGTTCAGAATGCTGCCAGATCAGTAGAGGGTCTCTGCATTGCTGCTGCGGGGTCGCTTGATCTTCTCAATGTTCTTTAGAATCATGTCATGCAGAGTCACCTGGAAGAAGAGAATCTGGTTGTTAGTTTCCCACAAATGTTTCTAAGGTACTATCAATTGAATAGAAGGTTCTTTTCACAAATTTATAAAGAGTACCGTGGTTTGAGAGATTGAGAACCATAAGAGTGATTCAAATAGGTTTGCATTTTAAATATTGACCTGAAACATGAATGCTGTTGTAGTTGAAAATTTAAATTGCCACAATCTATGGTATCTACCAAAAGTGCCATAGTGCAAGACTGAAGCTTAAATAGAAAAAGAATAGTCTACCTTGGAATTAATCAACATGTTACAGTAAGGCCTTTCTTAGTCCCATACTTAACAAAAGCCATCAGATTTCAACTCCCAAAATTTTCAGCCAATATTGTCATTTCCCATTCTCTTTTCCATTTCCCAATATTTTTGATAAATGAAAAGAATTTCTTTAGCAGACACTAATGTTTCAGACAAGAATCCTAAAGAACACTCCTGCCATCAGCTACAGTTTGGAAATTTTATTATAGTAGATCTGGAGGGCACTAACCTAGTTCCTCTCTTATCTATCATAATAAATAATCATGATAGTGTTTGTCACCTTTACTTTCATCACTTAGTTTAACACATTATAATAACTGCAATGAGAACAAGATGTCAAAAGACATCTTTGCAAATGAGAAAATTGCATTTTCATTACCTACTCCTATAGTACAGCATATGAAAGAAATATTGAAGTGAACACAACAATATAAATTAGCTGCATGGCCTATGATTAAATGTTTTTTTCTTTCAATTGTTAAAAAAGTATTAGCTGCTATTGGCCAGTGCTAATGACTTATGTCACTTGCCCCCAGTTTAAGTAAAAGTTTCTAAACTCCTGCTACATGAAGAAAGATCTCGAAGGCTGAGAAAGAAACCAGAATTTCTCAAAGTGCCTGTTGGTGTGCTAATGTGCACCAATGTTATAGGAGTGGCAATGGCTGTCAGCTGGCTTAACAATGCAATTCAAGGTGCTGATTATTAACTAAAAAGTCCTATGTTAATTAGGGCCTGATTACCTAAGAGCCTAATTCCTGCTCATCAGTTAAGATCCAGCAGAATGGGTGTGTTCCAGGTCCTCTATTATTAAATCTTGACATCGTATGGGATCTAGGAAGTGTATCTTCTCTGTTGTAACCCATTCATGGTGGAATTGCATCCCTCAGACATGAGCATGGCACACTCTTTTCTAGGGTTCCAGAAAAGTTTGAAAAACTGGCTTTGGTCCCAGGAGCTGATGGGGTTGCTGTTTATTATTTGTTTAATGGCCCATTTTTCTTTTGTAGATTTTATTAGAACATTTATTATCTTTACTTGTTTTTACTTTTTTTTTAAATTTTGTATACCATCCAGACTCCACTGGAGTTGGGTGGCCAATACATTTAAATATATAAATAAACATTAATGTTAAAAACATTAATAGCAATAAGCAGACAGTAAGCATTTCACAGGCCTTTTTTGAGAGAAATGTCCTTAAGTTTCACTTTACTGATGACTTTAATAAACTAGTGCAAAGCTGTCAAACTCTTGGCCCATGGGTCGGATTCATCATGCCCTGGCCTGCCCACGCCCAGTTTAGCGAAGGGGAAAAAATGTCGTGATACATCATGTGATGCTGTGAGTTTGACACCCCTGAACTAGTGTTAGTATTTAGATTTCCTTGGATTCTATATATGTATACTCTTTAGCTTTTTGAAAACAATTTCAGTATTTCTTTCACTGAGAAAGAAAAAGATTTAAAGTTCTCTTTATGTGTTGTACTCAGCTGTTAAGGTTTTCAAAAAAGAAAGTGAGCACATTTCCAAAACTTCTCAGCAGAATTTGTATGCCCTCAATTAGATTGTTGCAGAAGACTTTATACATTTAATTCATTTTAGATTTGAAGCAATTTTAACTTATTGTGGTTTTCTCAATATAACATAAAACGTATAAAATGTCCAAATAAACCAGGGAATTTCTTTTTTAAAAATCTGAATAAGTAACAAGCTAATTGATCATGTTTTTATTATTACACCCTGGTTCAGAGACTATGCTATGCCAGTTTGTTTAAACATGGTTTGTGGAAGAAGCCACAATAGCCTTGGGTTATATAACACAATCTGGTTTGAATTAGGTTTAGAATGTTATGTGAGCCCAGTCTGTAAATTCTACATATTATGTGAATAGAGTAATATTTCCCATTTTTATGTCCCCACTCCCCAAAAAGCATAGGATCTGATTAGAATAGGTGATCATTATTAACCAAGTAAGCAAAAATATCAATTATTCTATCCTTATTTTTCATTACATTCTTCAATGAAGCTACTCATATTGATCAATACTAGTTATAGATAGAAATTAAATCAGCATCACTTAAACACTTGTCTGGTATTTGCAGATCCAAACAGATTGGAAAGTTTCACATGCTATCAGAGGATGATTCCTTAAATAAGCAGTGGGATTGTTCTACACTCAAGAGGCCTGCACAATTATATGGAGATACAAAACCAATTGCATGGGAACTGTGTTTAAGGATCGGCTTGTGTTTCTCTAACACAACACAGTACATAAAACAGAGATAAGTTTTACTTCTTGTTTCTATGTCTGTTTCTTGTTTTGTTAAAAGATATTGAAAGGTTTGTTTTATCTGTTAACCAGTATATATTTTATTGTTATCTCCTGAGATTTCAATGGTTTGGACAATATTAACTATTATTCTCAAATGGACAGCAACCACAATTGCGTATACAGTTGCATTATAGACTAAAAAAATAATTATTCTTTCCACTAATAATTTCAATACTTTTCTCAAGATTTCCAGTATCTATGCAATTTGTTACTCACTAGCTTGCATACAAGCTTAAGAAGGAGATATCACCACATTTCTTTCAACAAGAAGTTGACAGTTGATAATTGCTTCTGATGGACAAATGATAAATCTAAATAAATAAAACGGCACAAAAATACAGTACTCAACATACTATTTATTTGCAATTTCCAATACTTCTCACTTGACTATGGTAGCTAGGAGTTTTAGGAGTTGAATTCAGCAACATATGGAGGTCAAAAAACCATTACCTACTTTTGTGATAGGAAACTCTTAATTTATTAGAAAAAGGGATATTATCTTCCAACTTGGGAAGAAACATTAACTTACATATTGATTTCTGAGTTCTGAAATGATGAGCCGGAGACTGATGTATTCTTTTTCATCCATTTCAGTCACTGTGCGGCGGTAATCTTCCTACAGAAACAATTATTTAATCAGAACCATTTAGTCCCTACCATGCAATAAGCAGGAGTGAAGAATTTTTAGGATCCTTCATTATTAATACTACTGGAAGCTCTAGTGCCTATTCCCACATATGCACTAAGACTATTTGTAGCTAAGGAGTTTAATTCCATCTCTCAGCTTTAACAATACAAAAATCTGTCATCTACTATTCATAAACTGAACAACAAGCATTTCTGGAATGTTATTAATTAAATTCTAATTAGAAAACTAGTCGCATGTGAAACCTCCAGAATGGAAATCTGAAGCAAGGATGTGCACTTAGGGTAGAATTGGGTAACATTTTCCAGTTGGGGAAGTGGAAGGAGGGTTGTTGTTTCTTTTGTTTAGTGACAAGGGCTGCAAGTTAAGAAAGTGAATCACCATGTTCTAAAATAATATTTTACTCATACTTTTACTCTAAATCTCCAGAAAATATAATAGTTATCCAGCAGTACAATTGTTTCTAGGGGTTTTAGGGACTGCCCACTTTTTATATAATATAGATCTAGGCATTTAATTCATAATATTATTTCCAAGGAGAACATGGTCCAGAATCTTTTCAATTATTTCTAATCCACCCAATAGTCATAAATCTAAGTAATCAATTTAATATATCCACTTAAAACTTACCACATGAGGATATTTTGCTATCAGAAGACGCCAGAATCACCTCTGGGTGTGGGTTTCTGGAGGAGGGTTGTCTGAGAGTTAGTTGTGTTCTGAAGTTTT
>JANHFJ010005333.1:78387-89431 GCA_032468195.1 Cerberus rynchops
GAATAGAATAGAATAGAATAGAATAGAATAGAATAGAGTAGAGTAGAGTAGAGTAGAGTAGAGTAGAGTAGAGTAGATTAGAGTAGAGTAGAGTAGAGTAGAATAGAATAGAAATAAGCTCTCAACATGCATAATCTCTCAATGCCAGCAAAGTTCTGTCTTTTAATACTACCATCTGTGCAACTCATGTTTATTTCCAAATTTTGGAAGCAAATAGATCCAAATAGGTGTTAGAGAGGCAATCCTAATAATTACTGTTGCTTAATATAGTTTTAAGGATGAACAGATACATAATGTCAAATCAATATATTCTGCTACACATTCTTTACCCATCAAGTACCTATGACACTCTTGGCAAATGAAGCACGCTTGAGTGTGGCCAAACCAAGATCGCCAATTTTAACTGATCCAGTAGGGCCTGTGATAAAGACATTATCACATTTCAGGTCCCGATGGATGATTGGAGGGGATCGTGTGTGTAGAAAATGGAGTCCTCGAAGAATCTGTCTGCTCCATCTCTGAAGAACTTTCATCTTCATCTCTTTGAATCGTTTCAAATATCTACAAAGAGAAAGAGAGAGAGAGAGATCTTATTCAGAGCCATCTCATCATCCTAAATGTTTTAAAAATGCCAAAGATATTAATGAGTCAAGAGCCCCCAAAGCTCTTATAATGCTTTTAATTGTGTAAGCTGCTCAGGATCATTGATGAGATGGGCAGCAAATAAACAAACAAACAAATAAATAAATGCCATGTAGTTCATGAAAGGACTTTAAAAAAAACACACACAACCCAAATGAGAATGAATGCGAGGGCACTCTGGCCACAACATCTATCATCCCAATGATGAATAGAGTTGATTCAACTGATCTAGCTGGATAGATGGCAATCTCCTTCCTCCCTTACTGCTCCATGTGCATTCCTCCCAAAGTTGTACTCCTGGTGAAAGATGACAATCATCTGAAATACAATGAATCAATCTTTGGCTCAGATATACCCACAGAACTGAGTGTTGGAAACTATATGAATTGCAGATTAAAACTCACTTGTAGCCTGAAGGAATTCACCTTAATGTGACCAATTATCTTTGAAAGAAAAACTTCCATTATCCTACAATGTAGCAGAGTGGTCCCCATTCGAATCCCATTCCCACACTGATTTATTGCATGCACTGTCTTTGCAAGCAATCAGCATTTGGAGAAAAGGTTTGTTGGTTAGCAATTAATGGAAAACATGCAGGAAGCCTGAAGATCTCAGTTCAGACACTTCTTTTTCTTCAGAGTAAAGAGGCATGTATCAGGCAATCTTTGAAATGTTTTCTAAAGGAGTAGCAATTTTATTAATATTTTGCTGCACGATTACTCTCTGTGGCTTGTAGACCTGCCCTTTAAGACAGAGATGGGCTAAAATAATGCCCTTCCTTGAAAAAACAACCATAGCCCTTCCAATGCTGCTTTTCATCCCAGCCACCCATTCCCATCCAATCAGTTCTGTGCTCACGTTTTGAGGGTGCCTGAGGTCATGAGTTCTGTCACTAGCACAATGCAGACTTGTCCTTTGATGGAAGATTTCCATGAGTCATAGAAACGGACAATGTTAGGGTGTTGGAGTCCCTTCAGCATCTCTACCTCTTCACTGAAACGCTGCCTTTCCATTTTGGACAATTTCCTTGTCTGACAAACATGAAGAAAAGAGAAAGAAGTTCAAGAGCCCATTGACATTTTTGAGGCAGATGAATTCACAGATTTTAGACTTTGGAATCAAATTTTCTTGTTTTAAAATGCTCACATTTCATTTCAAACTGGAATTTTGAGAGACATTTTTATTCATAATATTCACCTCCAAAGAATGAATCCTTTGAAAGAAATCATTTTCCTCTGCCTTACTTTTCCAGATACTCTCATGAATGGACAAACAGCCATCCATCAATGCTATCTATCCCTCTTAGCTCTCCCAGATCAGTTACCTTTATCTCAGTGGAATAACTATTGATCTCTGAGCATCAGGAACTTATTACATGAAACACAACCCAAATTGTTGCCAGCAGAGAACTATACATGATTATCTGTGTGATATCTTCTACAATCTTCACATATCTACCTAATCTTCCAGACTGCACAATTAGTTTTCATTTGTCCATCCTGGGCTTCTTCGTGTCACTTGATGCCTTCCAGGATCTCAGACATTAGTGAACTCTCCAATTATGTTCATATTCCTCACAAGCTTATTTTATATACCGTATTTTTAATTGGCTTTGTCCCATTTTCTGCCTTTTCTGACACATATTTAACTCATATCTTCTTTACTATTTATCCTAACATTTTTATATCTAGAACTGAGATGCTTACTCCTCTTACTTCTCACAGACCTCACCTGCAAGTTTGCCATATTGTTTAATTCATTGCTGTCTCTTAATAAACGTCTTGTATGATAATTGCTCCAGTAAGCTGGAAATTATCAAACAAGGGATGGAGGTCCACTAGATATTGGTATGGAAAATTAAACAGAGTCAAGTAAGCTCTTTAGGAAAATTTAATTTTGAGGATATTCATTTTTTTTTTTAAATCAGAAGAGTGATCAGTAAATGAGGATTAAGGAAAATATGTAGACAATGTATACTTCTTTGGGAAAGCACATTCCAACTTATTATACAGCTGCATCAGTAATTCTTTCCTAAACTTACTTGAAGTTTTTAACTAAACACTGAACTCAACTGTGAATAACACAGGTACTGGAAAAATATAGAGAATATGTAATATATTTGAATCAAGTAGTTAGAACAAGGACCCAAAGTCTTTCTGAATTTACCTCAGTTTTAACCCCATCATATCTCATCACTTCCTACAAAAAAAAAAGCCAAACAGAACCTTACTCAATTCACAGGCCATATTGAGTATAAATTAAGTAGAAAATGGGAGATCAAAGTGAAGAATTAGACCTGGTCTATCTACACAAAATGTGAGGTTTAATTAGAACTGATGATGATAAATTAGGAGGTTGAATTTATAAATGTTCCTTTATATCAGGATTGTGCAACTTCGGTCAACGCAAGTATCAGACCAGGCATTCTGTAGCCTGCTGACAAATATACAATGAAAAAGGTGAGGCCAGAATCTAAAATGGAACAGATTTAGGAGATTTAGATGTTTTGAAGAAGGGTTTAAAGGATGGAACATATGTCATAAGCTTTGTGCAATCAGCAGGGTATTTCTTTGATAATGTTTTTCCAATAACAGTCCAGGCAGTCTGCTTATGTACAATATTGGATATTCATTTCAAAAGATCATGTTAGGTAGGAGAGAAATCCAGCCAGCCGAAATCTGGTACTATCCAGGCTGTACCAGCATCAAATTACAAACTGGTGGTCCCTGAGGGAATACTTATTTCAAACATAAAACCAGAAACAAGTACAAAGTCCAGCAGAGCCAATAATCACTTGGTATTTTATTGCCTTTTCAGTCTTCATCACAGCACTGTATAGTAATTAATCCAGTCTCTCCCTTTTACAAGAAAACACTGGAGGAAGACTTTACAAATTTCCTTGTTCAAAGTTTGTCTACACAAATGTCAATTGCCAACATGTTGAACACATTTGTTTTTTCAACCAGGAAGCAAAATGGAATCATCAGAAAGTCCTGTGGAAATTCCTTGACTATCATTACCAAAACACATAGCATAAATACCAAACTCCCCAAATTAATGCTAATTTTTCCGACACCCAGCAAAGAACCAAGACCCAGAAGAAGGTTCTGAGAGATAGGGAAGATAACATAAAAAGCCAGGAATCGTGGACTCATTTTGCCGTTCTTGAGAAGAGAAAAAAGTCTAGAGCAAAGTTTATCAACCCTGCTTTCCAAGATTCATTTTACAGCTACAGAAAAGGAGCCCTCTCATATGAAGATATAGATTAGATACTTAGAAGATCACAATCATATTCACTCAAGCAACCTGTTTTTCTAATAGCTACTGTATTTCCCTATGTGCAATGACTAGACTGACTTTGAAAAAGCTGCAGGAGAGGGGGAACTAGAGAGGTGAGGTGGGTAATGGCAATAATCCAACTATTTTTCTTGCAAACCAGAATTGGATCCAATTGGCTAAGTGCCAAAATTGCTGCCGCCATCAAATTCTCTGTTCCATCTACTCAGTACTGGAACAGAGGCAGAACTTGGGTTGGAGAAACTGACTGTGTTAAGAAATTCCTCTGTGTGCATGTGCATATTTGCAAGAAGAAACAACAGAGAAGAACCAAGGCCCAGGAAAAAAAAATCTACAGAACTGTCCATTCCTGCCCTCTTCAATATCCCAGTAAGCATATTTGGAAAAGAAACAACAGGGAAACAGATGAAATGTGTTAAAAAGAGGCAGTTTTGCCAGAGGGATAGTGTCTGTGATGGCCCTGTGCCCACCTGTTAGACCACACTTCCTCCCTGTGCCGGCAGGAACCGCCTCACCTCCCCATTGGCCAGAATCTCTGGTGGAGCTGGAGGTGGATCATATTTTTATACTTTGAGGTGTTTATGAAGTTTTGCTACAAATGCAGCTGTGTGCCATCAGCCACTGTGAAAGCTTCATTGTATGCAGTTCAGGAGGGGCCAGAAAGAAGAAATCCAGAACTGGAACAACTTTATAAATAAGGAACATCTTTAGCAAGAAGTGTACTTGTAATTTTCATGGAGGTAGAACTGTTACACAGGAGGTTCATTCCCTCATGGGAGGTGTTCTGAATTAATTTCTATGATAACACATTGGTGGTACTGTAGCAAATGTGATTCTGTATCCATGCAGAATCTACACATTAACTGCATTCATATCTCACACAAAACCAGGATATATTCAACTGTGATTTGTTAAATAAGCCACAATTAGCTAGGTTTATACTACATCTGGATTTACAAAGCAGAGTGAGTTCTTATAACAAGCCCAGATCACATTATGGCCTAATGCAACATGGGAGCCCCATCTACATCAGAGGCCTGTGTTTCTAAATAAGCTCTAAAAAGCCAGCTTGGAAATATTCAGAAATGGGGAAAAAATTGTTTCTATTAAGTCTCCTGAAAAAACAGATACAAAACTAAAATACTTACAAAAGTAAGTGCATTAGGACTATCATTGCAAAATATGTGAAATGCTGTAAAAACATTAAAACAGCACTTAAGAAAAGTTCTTAGAAAAAATTCATGTATTTGAAAAAGTCAATATAAAAACTCATTCCTTAAGCAATACAGAAATGTATGCATGTCTGTACTGCTTAAGAATTTGCTGGTACACATACAAAGCAAAAACAAAGCCAATTTAGCTTTATAGATTTATCTTTTACTAGAAGCAAGTCTATGTAATTTGAAAGATTTGCCTCTTGAAATTAGAGCCATAATGAGTGAATTCTTTAAAAGAAAACAAAAGTAATATTGAATACCTGTATTAATTTGATACCTATTACATGATTTTTTATTTGTCTTTAAAAAAGGAAACTAGTTTTCCGAAATGTTCAAATTACTGAAATTTTTACTCCCTAAGCCTAGGCAGACCCATTTCAGCTTAGCTAGTCCTTTAGAAGGAAAATGCATAACCAATCCTACCTTCCTAGAAATACCTTCCCTATGATTCATTCCTATTCTGAAGGAAGAAGGGGTGTATCAATACATGTCCTGGCCATGGACATCACCTGGATTCTCTTAAAATGCCCAGTGATTCTCTAATTTATGGCACCAGTTGTAGATGAGCAGGTTGAGCCCAAAAGAGAGGTCAAATGTGTCATTAGTCACGAGTTCCTGCACACCCACAAAGGATCTAGCCCACCTTGAATTCCTTCTACTTTTATTTCCTGCTAATTTCCCTCGGCCATTAGTAGTTCAGATTCTTGTAGAGAGTTCAAGCTTACAATAACTCTTTATACCTATTTGAACAGTCTGGATCGCCTGATTTTATTGGTGCTTGACACCAGCCATACAATGACATTTGGTTGCTACTGAGCAAAACTTACTAAATTGCCAGTTACCAAGATGTCTTAGTTTATAATAAATTGTAAAATCAAAATTCAAACCAAATGTCAAAAAGAGTTACCAACTTCAGTTAAAATCAATTAATCTCAGTTAATTCAGTTAAAATTAATCTCCATGGTTAATTTAATAAAAATTAAAATCCATAGTTAAAAATTTTATCTAAAGCAAAGTTACTTTGGATAGTGAGATGGATTGCATAAATTTAATTAATTTAAAGCATGTTTCAAAGCCCCTTTCAAAGCCAACAAAATGCTGAGATTTCTCAGTTCAAGAGGGCGCAGTAGAGCATTCAGGGCAGTTGTAGAAAAGGCTGAACAGAGCTGCCCTGAGGTGACCTTTTGGCAACTATAAACCAGCTCCTGGGGTTACCTTAATGAAATGTGGAGCAAAGGAACGGGTCTCATGGGAAAAGATGCCATTCCAAAGTCAGATTAATGACAGATACAATTTGCTGTTGATCAATTGTATAGATAACACATGAACTTCCATCAATTTGTTTTCATTAACAAGGCAAGATTCAATGAGATGAAATCAGCTGTCAGGCCCAGGGTGCATCCCCAACTGGAAGGACTAGTCTCCTTTCTCATTGCTTGATAAACTATTAGTTTTTGTAGAAATACTGGTTGTCTAAACTGACCTACCCCAAATTAAAAAATGGTAGAATGAAGGCTGATACAATTGATTCGACAAATGGGACTTACTGTAATGTCTTTGTTTCATTGTTGTGAGCAGTAGAGATTCAATGAGAGTTAGGGGATATATAAGTTTAATAAATTGGTCACGCAGTCAGCCAGATTTTTAGACTGGATTTGGCATTTTTATCTATTAAGTTTTGGAATAGGAAGATGTTGCTGTTTGATATTGTCGCGGGATGTTAGCTGTTCCAAATAAAGGATATCTTTTGTAATTGCAATCACCTGAAGTTGATGTTGTCAATGCCAATGGTGGGTTTTTTATTTATAAAAGTTTATTATTTTATTCATTAAACATGAAACTCAGTTAACTGAACTTTTAAAATGTATCACAAATATTATTGATTGGCATTGATGGTTGATATGGGTTGCTGCCAGTCAACAAAGTATCTTCTTAAAATATATGATGTTCTGAATAATGCAATCTTTTGCAGTTCTGCTGGTATTATTGCAGGAAGCTGCAATTTCTTGATGTACTGTGTACAATTCTTAGACATGGTGCCAAGAACCCCCATGACAATAAGTATCACTGTCACATGTTTCATCCATAATCAGGTAGCTTCGATGGCCAAGACATGATATTTCGTGATTTTTTTCTAGTTCTTTTTCTTCGATTCTGGCATCTTCTGGTACAGTGATATCAATAAATTGTATGCTTCAGTTTTGGATGACTGTGATATCTGGTGTGTTGTGTTCTAAATAATGATCTGTCTGTATTAGAAAGTCCCACAAGATCTTCACCTTCTTATTTTTGATAACTTTTTCCACTTTGTGCTCCCATGACTGTTTGGATACAGGTACTGTAAGTTGTAGTTTTTAAATAATGCCCAGTGGATTAGTTTAGCAACTCGGTCATGTCTAGTTTTGTAATCAGTTTGAATGATTTTGCTGCACTCACATATTAAATGTGAAACAGTTTCAACTTTGTCATTGCAAAGTCGACAGTTTGGATTTGGTGGTTTTTTGTATCTTCGCTTTCATGGCATTAGTTTGTAATACTTGTTCTTGAGCAACGAGTATTAAAGCTTCCATTTCTTTCTTGATGGTTCCCATCTTAAGCCATGCCCATGTCAAGTTGTTATCACATTTTCCTTTAATGTTTTTCAAATGCTGTCCATGCAACACTTTGGTTTTCCATCTATTTAATCTGTCATCTAGCTGTTTTTCCTTATATTCTGCCTTTGTTTCTATTGTTTTAATAATGTTCTCCATTTTCAGAGCCTGCAGCCATTTTTTTGTACTTTGGTTCACACAGTCATTCAAACTTCGCTTTTCTTCTTCTATAGTTTGATGGACTTACAATACCCCTCTGCCACCTATTTTTCTTGGCAGGTACAGTCTGTTGATGTCACTTCATGGTTGTAAAGCATGGTACATATTCAAAAGTTTATGTGTTTTCCAGTCCAAAATTATTGTTGTTGTTGTTGTTCAACAACAGCAGCAAGTGCATATTTAGAAGCTTTATTTCTTGCTTTTCCCTTCCTTGCAAATTTGCCATCTATTTCTCAGCACAAGAAGACAGCCCAGGGATTCCTTCTCAGAGGCAGGACCACAGATCAGATCTTAAGACAAGAGGTAGGGCATTGGGTTCAAATAACAGCTGCCTGAAGAGCTGACAACCAGCCAATACTATTCCAGGCCTTTGCTGCAGCCTCAGGTAATTGATATGGACCAAGTTTGAAGATGGATATATCTTAATCTTGGACATGAATGCCAGGCCCAGAAAGGGTACCTCCTTGTAATGATACCTTCAACATTTACATTTACATACTCTGCATATTGCAGCATTCCTCTCCAACTAGATTCTCGTAGAGCAAGATACAGTTTTTGTAATAAAGACCAGTGAAGATTCAAAGAGGGCAAATGAAATTAATAGGGATTTACTCATAGGTTATTTCTAATCTATACACAGAGAGAGAGAGAGAGAAAGAGAGAAAGAGAGAGAGAGAGAGAGAGAGAGAGAGATGGTCTCAGTACTGAAACTGCTCTAAATGCTAGGTTTTGCTCTAGTTGTAGAAACATATCTGAAATAACTAAAAAAAAATGTCCCTGCATATACAGTACACTGACCTTTTTTCCCATTCTGTAAAATCTTGGTTTAGTGAGGGCAGTTTTTCCAATTATGGGATCCACCTTCTCTCATTTTAGAATCAGCACTGCCCATTCATACTATCCACTCACACTACGTAGGAATCTCAGAGCTGAGAGAATGTCATTGCTAAAATTGTGGAAGAACCCTAAGCAGAGTAGCTCAGTTAAAGCAGGGATGTGTGCCAGAATATTTGGAATAACTGAGATAGGGAATAGGTGGCATACAAATTATATTGCAATGAATGAATGAATGAACACAACAGCATTTTACACAATGCACTTGTGATTGTACCCTTTTTTCCCATGTCGTTAAAGAAGCATAGAGTTATTCTGGCATTTTTCCTTATTTCTTAGAAATAGTGCTCTCTAAATATTTCACAGAAATCCTGTTTTCCAGGCACCTACTTGACTGGAAGTAAACACATTGTAAGGAAGAAACACATATGTCTATAATATTATTTATTTATTGGGTTAGTATTTTTGGTCTTAAATTTTTAAGGTATGAGCATATAAACTATAAAATACCACTGGAGCTAGTCTACAAATTGCCCATCCTACCAGAATATCCAGTATCTGAAAAAGTCTGGAAACTTAACCTATAGGAATAATTACTACTCTGCTTTAAAGTCATGGCACCCAAAATAGCAATGTTTGCATTCATAATGCATTTATTGAATCCTGAATCCTGATTTTGATCCCACAATATCAATTTCAAGTTTGTTCCCCTTTCGCTTAGGACCACAAAAGCATCCAACTCTTCCTTTTAATATTTGCAAGAAAAAGATCACTTCAATAAATATTTATCCCCTCCTGACATCCTTACCACACTTTTCTTCCCTATATTTTCCCCACCCCACAAAAGAGGGCAGGCATAAAATTGTTGCTTGAACCTCATTTCTGGAAACCAGAAATAGACCCAGACAGCCCGTTTTGGATGAAGAGTCTGGGTACCAACCGCTTAGGTTTGTGGTTTGCTGACCACAGATATTTTAAAAGGTAACATAATGAACAACTGCAAGGAAAAAATAGGACAGAACAGAAGTTTATTTAAAGAACAAGTGACAGAAAATCCTGTGTTTCTACAAAAGTCTCCACAGTACAAGAACTGCTTTAAGTAAAAAAGAGAAAGAGGAAGAGGGGGAGAGGGAGTGAATGAGAAATAGTGAGAAGATATTGCAAATCTTGGTCAGATTTTTTATTTTTAGTTGGCTTTCTGCATAGCATCTGCAAACTGAAGAACATCAGTAGAGATTATTCATGGCCTGTGATTCCTATTCAACTCTGCATCCTCCTACAATTATGTCAATTAAATTGGGGCCAGCTTTAGGCTAAAATAAAGAAGCTTATCAATATATCCATCCAGTCAATCATTTACCAATTAAATAGAACTTTTTCCCAAAAGATCTCTGAGCAGTTTTGCTTGAGTGCAAGAAGTTTAAATCTATTCCAGAGCAGCATTAAAGAGCTAATTCTGTATTTGAAAGAAGCCCAGAGATCACATTTGTACTAAACTCTTGCACCACACCAGACCAACAGATTTAGTCCTCTGTCAAAACCTGACCAGTAGGGGCAGCCAATTTTATGCCCCCTGGTTTTCTTCAGGCTGAAGGGCCGTGGATAGCTTTTAAATTCAGTTATGAGAAAGAGACCATTGTTAGTTTTGAGTATATGAAAAGTGTTTCTTTTTCTTAGCATCTAGTAAATTATCATCACCTTTGCAACCTTGATGTAAGAAGAAAACATTCAAGGTTACACGATGTCACTTTGAGACAAGACCTAGCCAACATCCTAATTCCCACCCAAGAAAATTGCTTTCTTAAGCATTCCCTTTATTTTGAGGTCAAACTGTAAATGTACTAAATAGGATGGCAAGGAATACAACAGGATGCAGATTCCCAGAAACAATTTTAATACCTATAATACTACTTCATACTGTAGTTAATAAAGATTTATACACCCCACCCCACCCGTACAATCATCAAAGCCCTTGCCATGGATGTCTAATAGAGCTAGATCAGTAAGAACAGAATGTGGGAGAAATAATCAAGATCTACCTAGTTTCAGGGCATAAGCATAAAGAAAAGCTAATAGTTTAAGCTGTTCTTGTCCTGTACCTAGCTAAGCACTATCTGCATATTCCAATGACTTCAAGGATGTTTACCTTATTTGCAGATAAGAATTTAATCCAGCTGTGACTGTGACTCTGTGTGCAGGAAAGTGAGAGAGAGCAATGAGTTCGAAGGTGTGAAACAAAGCTCA
>JANHFJ010005335.1:35233-42733 GCA_032468195.1 Cerberus rynchops
AAAACCCGCCCGGACGCCCCGGACTGGATGGAAAAAGAGGACATGTCTGGGGAAAAGAGGACGTTTGGTCACCCTAAAATAATCCAATGTTTTGACTATTTATTCATTTGCTATATTGGCAATCTCAAAATGTGTGTGCCATAAATGACTGAGTGTTGCAGTAATTAATAATTTCATTATCCATAAAGAACAGTAAGCTGTCCTGTTTGCAGTACAAACATTTGATTTATGGTGTTTCTAGATTTTGCTGTACTTGGAAGACTTAACTGAATTACTTTTTGTTTGTGCTATCTTAAAATTCATGAAATGAATTGCACATTCCACAATCCCAAAGAGATAAGCAAACTACTGGATTCTGTTTTATTATATCTACCACTCAGCCATCTTAATCTCCCATGTTTCTGTATGTACTCATAATGAGATTCTTTATTTAAATGCAACATATTGGCTATGGCTGATCCTCTCAAGAACCTTAAAAATGCAAAGATACAATGGAAATTAAAAATACTTAAATGAAGATAATTAAGAGTAAACCATTTTATATGGCTTTATTTGCCTTTTTATTAATTCCCAGCAATTCATGTTAATTTACCTGAATCCTGGCAGAAAACAAAGTAATGTCACTTTAGTTTGTGTCACTTTAACACATGTTAACAATAAAGGAATAACCTTTTCAATGTAAATTGACCCAAATCTCTAATCAAGCAGTTATTCAGTTCTTATTTCTTAATTATTTTAAGAGATAGCTGCATGTGTCAAAAGAGAGACAGCTAGAGATATGTGATGCCATTTACAGGAGGGAAAACATAGGTTTATTTGAAGAGGTCCAGCCTGTGTTCTTCTTGAAACATCCCCATTATTTATAAATTGAAGTTTTCACTATCCTAAGATCCCCAAAACAACCAAATATTAGATTTTTCAATAAGATGAGAGATCTTTCTTTTCTATGCCCTGGAACATCATTTTTTATGCCTTGCTATAACAATGCTGCCTTCATCTCATCTCAGTCCACAAGTAAGATAAGCTTGTTGTCCTTAGCTAGACTGGTGTTAAAGTAGTTCTCCAACTCAGTCCAAGGGCAGCCTCAAGACACATCAAGTTTGTCAGGCTTTGTGAGCCTTTACCTTGGGTGAAAGTCAGGTGACTGCAATGATTTAAAATAGAGACAGACTAGAAACAAATAACAAGGACAGCAAATTTTATGCTGTATAATTTCTGCCAATTCAGAGATAGGCAGAAAACACCACAGCTCAGGAATAGGAAAAAATCCTAGTTGGTTTTAACTCAGCTTTATAAATCAGATTGCAGAAATGAAATCAAGGATTTGATTTCAAATAATACATTTAAGGTTTTTCTGCTAAAAATGGATAATGAGAACAAAAGAATAAAGGATGGGGATTTGGAGCAGTAAAGATAGGTAGTACATTGGTTTGCTCCATATGAAAGACAGAACGGAAAACCAGACCAGAAGTTAAGTTCATCCAGTTCTCAAGCAAAATATATAATTTAACAGGAATCCTTTATTTATATCACTCAAAACAAGTTGAGAAGAAATAAGTTTTCCTAAAAACTGATTATCATTCTTTTTATAATATAACACAAGATATTTGGACAGCAAATGACACCTGTCTATCTGCCTATCTGCCTGCCTGCCTGCCTGCCTGCCTGTTTAGCTATTCGCCTATCTATCATCTCTATCTGTCATCAGTCAAATTTATATACTACCCATCTGAGTGACTCTGGGAAGTTTACAAGCATTTACTAATATATTACATTCTACGTCATTTGATTCATTGATGGATTCATTTACTACAATCTGAGAAATTATCAAAACTCTTCCTTGCTTTGGTTTTTGTGAACAACATCTGAACAAGGCAAGGGAGGGAAGCCACTTGCCTTACCCCTGTCAGCGATGCTTTTGGTTTGTGAAAGTCCTGATTCTGTTCCATTTTTATTTTTTACCTAATGGAACACAACAAAAGAAATTAGATGAAAGGACTCAGAATTCTTTCTACCTGTCAGTCAGCAGACTAACTCTTCCCAAAGTTAACCAAACATGGCCAAATTTGATGGGATGTGCTGGCAAAAATGTTAATACTGGGTCAGAGGAGTTTGAGAAAAAAATGCAGAATAAAATCCTCTAATACATCATGATAAAAATAGTTGAGCAGCAACTAACTCTTGACTTAGTGATAACTAGATATTAATGCTTCAATGACATGCTAACCATTCAGTTATAGTTTGTGTGTGTGTGTGTTTGTGTAGCCATATCCATATCTATGTATACATACACACAAACACACTCATACACAGTTATTGGAGACTTCAGAGATCTCTGCAAAATAACAAGATTACTACAGTATAATTTAATTTTTCTGGAACTCTAAGAATTTCCAGGCAACTTAGCTGATTGCTGCATATTATGTACGGTAGATTTGTGACTACAATCTCCAGGTTTCATAATTGGAAATATGGAAGTAAGGACAATAAGTAGAAGACACCATGTTAGCAAATGCTGCATTAGTGATAAAATCCATGTTGAAAGAGTTGATAGTAACTTAAAAAAACACACACCAAAGTTCTACACTCCCACCTGCCTTTTCAAATAAATAGTACAGATAAAACAAGCTGCTTATTCTATATGGACAATTAGTTCACATGTTCTTTCAGGTACAACAGCTTTCTAATAATAAGATGTAATAGATTGTAGAATGATTCCAAAAGGAAAGTACAACTAATTGTCTCATAGAAAATTACACTAAGCAATGCTGCAAAAAATAGGCTATTTGGATGGAAAGGAATTACCTGTTTCCAAAGTGGAAAGAATAGCTATCCTTGTGTATCATTAATTAGATATGCAGCAAAGTGAAAGAATCAGTGACTGATCAATGTTTGTTAGAAAAGTGTTTTAGAAAAGTCAAATGGTGGCTTAGTTTTCTAATCAAAAATATTCTTTATATATGGGGAAGTAGCAGATTTGAAAATAAATAAAGATAAAACAAAAATACTATGAAAGAATATGTTAGTAAAGCAGAAGAAAGACTTGGAGGAAATTTTGAAGATTCTGGTCACAAGCAAAGTAAAATATTTAGGGATATATATAACTGCAAGATGTAGCACATTAAAGGAGGATAACTATCTTAAACTCAAACAGCAGATAGCAACAGATTTGACAAAATGGGGGAACTTACAACTATCTCTGGTCAAGAGAATATCAACAATTACGATGAATGTGCTACCTAGAATTTTATATTTATTCCAGACAATTCCAATTAAATTAGGGAAAGAGTATTTTGAGGACTTAAATAAAATAGTGTTGAAATATATCTGGCAGGAGGAAAAAGGCAAGAATTAAGCTTAAATTATTACAGGATGCAAGGATACGAGGAAGATTCCCAACTGGGAAGTATATTATCAGGCAAAAAGTTTGATGTAGGCTAAGGAATGGATAACCTTAAGGAATAATAGATTATTGACATTAGAATGTCATGACTTGCTGCTGGGGTTTCATGCCTTCCTTTGGTATATGAGTACTAAACACAGGGGTATTTTAGAAGGCATTATGTTCAAGAGGCATTGTTATTAAACTGGAAAAAGATTAAAAAGCAATATTATTTAAAAATCCTGCTTTGGTTGTCAACAATTGAGGCTTTTTCAAATCCAATAACATATAAACAGGAACAAACAGATATCAAGAAATATTAGATGAAAAGGGTGAACTTAAATCGATGCAAGCATTGCAGGAACAAGGTATAAAGATGAATTGGTATTCATATGTATAAATACAATCTAGATTTGATGAAGATTTGAAAGTAGAAGGTTTTTATGATAAATTGACTGATTTAGATAAAATTTTAACAGGCACTGATGAAAACATGATTTTAAAACTTTATGGGTTTTTATTGGAGATTAAATTAGAGGAAGAGTAAGTTAAAGAAACAATGATCATTTGGGGGAAGAATTTTGGCCATGTGATAGATTTAGAGAAATGGCAAAAGTTGTGGTTTCAAATTATAAAATGGCTATGTCAAATGCATATAAAGAAAATTTGTATAAGATGTTTTACAGGTGGCACTTACCCCCGGCGAGAATTGCGAGAATGTTTAAGGATAAATTGGAAAAATGTTGGAAATGTCATCAGACGCCTGGTACATATTACCATATGTGATGGACATGCGCAGAGGCACAAAGATATTGGACTAAAATCCACACGTGGTTGGAGAAAATGATAAAGCAGCATATAGACTTTAAACCTGAAATATTTTTGCTGGGAATTATACCAGAAATATATAACAAAAAATTGAAATATTTGATTTTAAATGTATTGACAGCAGCAAGAATTGTATTTGCTAAGAATTGGAAAAATGAAAAAACACCTATGCAGGAGGAAGTAATTAAGAAAATTATGGACTGTGCAGAAATGAGTAAATTGACATTTGAAATTAGAGAACAAGAGGGTAAACAGTTTTATAGAGTATGGGATTTATTTTACCAGTGGTTAGAGAAAAAGATATACTTAATGAAACATGTAAATTTTTTCTTATAAATGAGATTAATATAAGGATATAGATTGTAAATATAAAATATATAGCCGTTGGTTGAAGTTAGAATTTTAAACACTGAGAATCTTCACATAAAAATGAAGGAATAAAAGATTAGTCAAAAGAATATAAATAATAGATGTGTATATATATTAAGATAAATAAATGATAAATTAGAATACAATTACAAGGGAAAACTATGAAAGAATGGCACAAACATTTTTTTTGGGTAACCAACTGACATACTATAAGCATGGAATTGGACGATGTCTTTTTAGATTTATATATTTTTTATGTTATGTATGTTTTATGTCTGTCTTAAAAATAAAAAAAACTTTTAAAAAAACGATCTATAACGACGACACCTTTCTGCTGATTTCAGATGGAGCTCGCCAACGGGACCACGGTCCAGGAATTCATTTTGTTGGGCTTGGAAAGAGATCCACAAAAACGGTTCTTCCTCCTTATCTTTTTTATCGTTATCTACATCAGCACATTAATGGAGAACATGGCTATTGTCACCCTGGTGCACGTAGATACCCAATTAGCACAGCTCCCCATGTATCACTTTTTGGGAAACTTCTCCCTGATAGAGATCTGCTACGTGTCCTCGAGCATACCTCGTATGCTCTTCGATCTGACATCTCCTCGAGGGATCATCTCCTTCCGAGCCTGTTTCGTTCAGTTCTACATTTTCTACTCCCTCGGCAGCACTGAAGCCATCTTCCTGTCAGCCATGGCCTTGGACCGCTACCTAGCTATTTGCCACTCCCTCTATTATCCAACAATTATGTCTCCCAAGAACTGCTCCAAGCTTGTGGGGAGCTGCTGGATAGCTGGCTTTTTGGTGTATGCTGTGCCGATAACTTTGATCTCTAGGCTGTCTTTCTGTGGCCCCAATGTCTATGACCACTTTTTGTGTGACCAAGGGCTCCTGATGTTAGCTTGCCCTCCCCTTGGAAATATTCCACTGATCCTTTTTGCCATGAATATTTTCGTCATCTTAGGCAACTTATTCTTTGCAGCGATTTCCTATGTCATTATCATTGCCACACTGATCAAATCCTCGAACCAAAGTAGCAGGAAGAAAGCCTTCTCCACCATATCCTTCCATCTCATGGTGGTGACCCTTTTCTATGGTTCTGTGGCAGGAATGTATGTAGTTCCAGGTGGGAAAGATCAGTCATGTGCCGCTAAAATAGTCACTGTCTTCTACACCGCCGTCACACCCTTTCTCAACCCCATGATCTACTGTTTGAGGAACAATCAGATGAAGGAGGCCCTGGACAGGTTGCTGAGAAGGATGGAGCAACGGTTGAGAAAAAAGGATCACATTGCGACAGGAGTGGAAAGGAGAAATCGAATCACCAGTTGTGTATACCTTTAATGCAGAGATGGGATGCAACTGTTCACACCTATTCACTAGAATTGGTTGTTAACTTTCTAAGCAGTTTGGAGAATTTTGGTTTGGTCATTAGGGCATAAAACCGGTTGTTAAATTCTTTGAATCCCACCACTGCTTTAATACCAGTGTTGTAAATCCTTTTAGCAAAATCTCATACCCTCAAACTCTATTTTTTTTAAGCAGATTTCAAGAACAAGGGACTTAAGAACATATGCATCCTAACTTTCAGGTGATAGATCCAGATTCATATTTACAATCCTATTATTCTCAATTCCAAATGAAACTTTAATAGGGCAATAAATATAAAAGTAGTGGTTTCCCCTGTCCAGTCATGTCTGACTCTAGGTGACAGTGCTCACCTCTCTGTTTCTTAGCTGAGGAAACCAGAATTGTCTGAAGACACTTCTGTGGTTATGTGACCGACATCACTATATGCCCTCCGAAGTGGTACCTATTTATCTACTTGCATTTTCCTGCTTCTGAACTGCTAGGTTGATAGGAGCTGCAATAGGATGGGAGCTCACACTGTGGTGCAGTGCTGGGTCTCGAACCCAGGCTGCCTTTATATCCCTAAATAGATTTATGACTTTAAATAGGGCAATATTTATGGGTTAAATTCTAACTTCTCCATCATATTCTGAGGTGTCCAATATACATCCACCTGCAGACAAAAGTTGCACTAATCTTATTTTACAATCACACCAAATATTATTTTACATTGTTTAAGTTGATCCTTCCTTGATCTACCAAAACAAGATATACAAGCTGATTGTTTCATAGATCTTTCAAATAACTAATAATCAGTGTAATCAACTCCCTTCATCTTTCTATGCAGACTTTCCATACAGGTAATCACTGCAGATAATTATGCCCCCTTCAAAACCTCCAACTACTATGAAGCATTTCAGATCTTTCAACTGGATCAACTATTTGTTGAATCAGATGCACCTAGAAGCAGGAGTTTCCTTCACAGATTTTATATTATTAATACTCTTATATGATATGGGGTACTTTTCTATTTCAAAATGAGTTCTGGCCCACCTAGTGTGATTATTATGTCCTCAGTAAATAACTTTAGTCACGTGATTACTGGATACTAGCTGGGTTTAGACTGCCCTCCATTGTAATCCTTTCTGGCTATTAGATTATTTGCTGACTGCAATTTTATTATTTACTGTATTTATTTATTTATTTCCTGCCTTTATTATTTTTACAAACAACCCAAGGTGGCAAACATATCCAACACATCTTCCTCCTCCTATTTTCCCCACAATTTCAACCTTGTGAGGTAAATTAGGTAGACAGAGAGTGACTGGCCCAAAGACACCCAGCTGGCTTGCATGGATAAGGTGGGATTTGAATTTAGGTAAAATGTAATGAAGAATGAGTATCCTCTATATGGGCACATTTTTAACTCAGTCTACATTCTGATAACTCCTACTATCCTGTTGTGGCCCGGCAGCGGCCAGCAGAACTATGGCAGACTTGGACAATTCAAATTTGGCACAGAATCTCCTTATGAGTTTTCTGGCTCTGATTAGTCTAATTGGTTTA
>JANHFJ010005337.1:56675-69333 GCA_032468195.1 Cerberus rynchops
TTCATTCATTGTAGGACATATTGAAGTTTTTGCTAGCTGTTATCTAAATGCAATGCTAAGTCAAGGCCTAGTTTGTTTATCAAGGCCATTTTAAGCCAAAACAAAGTATGTTTCTTATTTTAGAGGGTGAATTTAGTCAGAATGTGCTACATACCAACTAGAATGTGTCTTTATTCTGATCTAAAGCATAGCTTATATTTGATGATAAATAAAGTCTGTAAAAGAGCATAGTTCAAACAATTTGTTACATTAATAAATCAGCATGCAAATGAGGACCAGTAAGAATCAAACTACTGCATTGTTATAATATAGATTAGTTATGATAAAGGACAAGGTATGATTATTTTTCTGTTTAAGAAATAGGCATTATGTGATGAACGACATATTTCAGGATATATCTTATTTTGGTAGGGACAGATCTTTATTACACCTGTAGGATGGATGTTCCTACTTACTACTCTGTTGTACTAAGACAGCCCAAAACTAGACTCTTAGCCTAGGGTTGGCCACGAAAAATTTATTTATACCACCCAAAGGGAAATTTAAAAACAAAGCACCAAAACTAATCCTGCAAGATAAAATAAATTATGTCCCCCATCTTTTCATTGTTGATAAGGCTATGAATGAAGCATAAATCTGTTCCTGGCCCACAACTCATTTTATAACTCAGTTTAAGATTTTTCTGCTTTATTATTCTGGAGAAAACAGAATAATGTATGTATGTTTATTTAAAAAGTTATTACATTTTATTTAATTGAAATTAGCAACAGGATAGTATTCACTATAAAGCTGATTTTTATCTTTTATTCAGAAGATTTGTAAGATACTATTCTGCAAATATCTATCATAAAATAAAGTCTCAGTAATTCCAGGATTAGAATCTTTAAAATCAGTAGTAAACACATAATAGTTACAAAGTGAGTTTCCTCATAATAACAGATTATTTTATCAGTGTTCAAACAATGCCTTCTTAATGTTGCCAGTCATGTTAACTGATCGATTATTTAGTTCAAGAAGTTTGAGCAATGTTAGGAATTATTTTCTCCCCCCAAATGCATTCCTTTTATATTATTTAAAAATAGAACAATCTATTCAATTTTTTCATATTTATAAATGTTCAAGTGATCTGAAAGCGTGTTATTCAAGATAAGGCAAAAGGGATCATGAAATTGTACAATGTTTCCCATTAGCAATAATTTTTTCCAATTTTATGCAGTACAGTAGAGATTCTTACCAAATGATCACTTTTCAAAAGATACCACTGAATGACTGCAGGGGGAGCAGATGTAGGGAAGATTGCAAGAATTTAGCATGTCCCAAAGCTTTTCAGTATTTATTTACATGTAACAATTGGAGTGATTATGTATAATGTATTTTATAGTGTAATCAATAATTGGATGAAGGCTTTCTGTTGCAGCTGTTCTATTTCTGTTACAGCTGTTTCAGGAGCAAAATGTAACTCATGAAAGCTTGTATAATTTTGAGCTCCAAAAGGGTTAGTTTATTCAAATTGAATTTAGATGTAGGTGTGGAAAAGAAATATTCTTAGTTTTGTGAAAAACTGTGGTCTTCCTGGTCCAATTTTCTTATCTGTAAAACAATTTCATTCAGTGCTTCACTAATGGAATTTGCTAGCTCTTATTTTCACTGTGCCTCTGTTAATCTTTCAAAGTTCCCATCCAATTAGATCAAATGTAAATATGATATGGAGAAGTACAAAAGCCTTATGTGTGGATATCATTCCTTCAGTGGTGGATACTACTGGATGCAACTCTAAATATCCTTCTATTCTTAAGATATTAGTTTGCGCTGTTTTGATATATGAAATATCTAGAATGAATTTTTCTAAAAAAGTCTTTCTGAATAATTCTAGTGATGCACAGAAGCCACAGTCATGCAGGTTTTTAAGTTTTGTGATACTTGCATGTTTCATTCTGTCAGTTGCCATGGCAATATTTCTATGGCAAATTGTCAACTTTATGAGAGTAGTTTAAACTCTCTGAAAGAGAAACATTTCAGAAGTTGGTGATTTAGTGATTAGCCGAAT
The DNA here is from genome assembly GCA_032468195.1 of Cerberus rynchops. Classification (NCBI taxonomy): domain Eukaryota; kingdom Metazoa; phylum Chordata; class Lepidosauria; order Squamata; family Homalopsidae; genus Cerberus; species Cerberus rynchops. The sequence continues at coordinate 58,723 of JANHFJ010005337.1, forward strand.
CAGAACCCTAGAGATTGTGAAAAATATAAATGATAACTTTTTGGGAGTTAGTTTTTCTCTCTTTCTAGTGAAAATAGAGAATTTTGTTTAAAAAACCATTTGGAAAATGATGGAAAATAAAGTTTTAGGCACAGTTTTAGTGAGGTTGTAGCCTGTGGAGTTTTGTCATATGACTTCAGGTGTGACTGATTTTCTGACCTGGAGGAAAGGAATTAATTGAAATCTTTTAAAGTAAGAGGTGGAATGACTAGCTCAAGTAACTGTCCTCCCTTAAGAAGCCTTTTCAGCCCCCTAAATATATAACAACAAAGGATCAGAAACTCTTGAATTGCATAGGTTTTGTATTGGGAGTAAAATTAAAAGGAATCCATGAATATCAGGAAAAAAATTTAATTGCTCTTTCAATTTTCAGCAACTTATTTTCTCCCACAGCCACATTATAGAGTTTACCTAATTTGATTCATTAACCTTTTTGTGATATTTTGGAGAAGAGATTACTGGGGAGGCTATAAGATGGAGCTAGGACCATGGAAGTTGGCTTTCCATATAGTATATTAAATTGATGCAACATTTTATATACATTTATTTATAACAAAGCCCTTTGTTGCTTTCTTTTGAGATCTGCAGTAGAAGAAATGATATCAAAAGCAAAATAATAATTTTTTTATGTTCAGAATAATTTCCTTTGGTTAAAGCGCATACACAAAATTTGTTTTAGCCACCTTGTGGGTTCTTTTCCTTAATATACCTTTTGCAACGTTTTATTTGTTCTTCTAACTCTAGGTGAGGTGAATGTGTAGCTTTCCAATACTACTAAAATGTAATTCCTATTCCTAAACTGTAATTCCAAATGCCAATAAGCCCAGTGATGAAGGATGGAAACTATAGCTGAACAGCATTTGCAGTGTCACAAGTTTCTCCAGTCTACATAATGACTTGCTTCAACAATTGAGTTTGTGTGTGTATATATATGCCACTTAAAAGAGGAAGTTGCATATGTGTTTAATGTTAGCTTGTTACATTGTTGCAATATTTTGTCCACATCTTTTTATTCAGATACCTCAATAGTTTCTGCTTTTTTTCCTTTTAGGCTGAACATCCTTCAAGGTCAGAAAGGAAGAGACGTGATTCATTCGGGATGTTCGATGGCTATGACAGCTGCAGTGAGGATACAAGTAGTAGCTCCAGTTCTGATGAAAGTGAAGAGGAGGTTCCTCCCTTACCTTCCAATCTCCCAATAATCAAGAACAATGGGCAGGTTTACACTTATCCAGATGGCAAATCTGGCATGGGTGAGTGCAAATATAATAGATTTTTTAATGGAGTGTTCAGTCAGACGGATTGTTAATTAACAGCTCTGCCTTTAGGTTCATTCTTCTTAGTTGAATCAGAAACCAAAGATTGTGGGTTTTGTGTATGACTTACAAAGAAAAAGGATAAATTTGTTAATGTTGGAATGTTCCTTGTTAGCATTAAATTACTATCAACATGTTTGTAATATTATACATATGCACTACTAAATGTACACACATTTGTTTTTATACAACATTTTGGCTTTGTTTGCTGTTAGGATAATTCTGATATATTATTGTTTTATCTGGACATGGGAAGATACTGAATATGTTGAAAATGTTAACAGCAACCATAATAGCCTTTCTGAAGAAATTCAGGATTATAAATAGTTTTTTTTTTATTTTTCCCAAGCTCGGTCCAGATTTTATTTTCCCTTGTGAATGAATATATATACCTGATGGGGAGATTGGCTGGCGTTGATCTATATTTGAAAAAAATGGAAATACGGGTTATTAAAACGTGTGGGATGGGGTGACCAATCTTTTATACAACAACATAATTTCATGGCAGAGTAAACTGTTCTATTATTTTATATTCAAGTGTCCTAACTAAATATTACTTCTTGCTTTGTGAGGTAAAGTATTGTATAATGCCTACCAAATTTTAATTTTTAACATTATGGTTTACTTCCCATAAAAAGGCTGTTTAAAAATTGTGTAGTTTGCTGCTTTAGTAAGCAGACATAAATGCCATAAATGAGATAGTGACTGACAGAGATGTTCACAAAATGCACTGTTTATACTGTTGCTTAGATGAGATGGACAGCCACACAAAATGAATAAATGGTACAATAGTTGTTTAATGTAACATATGTTGTTTCATTGCTTAAACTAGTTTTTGCCATAAATTCAGGAAAATGCCATAACAATGCTGTAAACACAACAGGCAAATTATGAAACTGCGTACATTGGAAGAAGTAACATCGGAAAGATTCAAAAATATCAGATTGTTTGAAAATGTTTGTTTGCAAATAATTGTCTAGTTTCTAGTGGAAATATAGTAACTATATTGAGTCTAAAGTCTACAATGAAAATAATAAAGTCAAGAAAGAAATTAATCTGGCATCTGCTAGATTAATACACTAATACGCAAATTAATGCTTAATACAGTTTCTGAAGGGAAGGGTATGTTTATGTGCATGATATAGTACTACCATCTATGTGATCTGCAGAGTGAACCTATATTTAATTTACTGTATCTTTTTTTCTCATTAGCTACCTGTGAAATGTGCGGGATGGTTGGTGTCAGAGATGCCTTTTACTCTAAGACCAAGCGTTTCTGCAGTGTTTCCTGCTCAAGAAGCTACTCATCGAACTCTAAGAAGGCCAGCATTCTGGCCAGACTTCAGGTAACGGTACAGTCACAAATTTTATTACCTTTACTATATAAAGTGTTATAAGTTATATTATGGCTCAGATTAAGATATAACAATAGCTTTTCATTGAAACTGAAATATTAAAAAATTAAAAAAGATTAGTCCAAAGGTCTGGATCGAGCACTTGGTTTCCAGCTGTAGCCATCAAAAGACCTGTAAAAACCATATGGAGGGTACAAACACGTGAACTTCCTTACTTCATCCCTAAGAACCGAATTCGGTTGTACACAGGGATTCTGTGCATTCTAAGATAGCTGCAGAGAGACAGATTCTTGGAGGGGTTGCCGAATACTTCTTTATAATGCACAATCCTTTGGCCATCACTGCATCCTGTCATCAAAAACATACCATAAGGTCTAGTTGTTTCTTTATATAAAGTTTACATAACTCTATGTAGGGTTTATAATAGAACTTTGTAAAAAAACATTAATACAGAATTTTTTTAAAAAAATATAATAGTGACATCCACTGCCCATAGCAAAAGCATGGTTTTAATTGCCCTGTGAAAGGTAAAAAAGAACATCTCCTTGTACTTAATGAGACAAGTTATTTCATAGTAAGAGGGGAAGCATGGAGAAGTATGCCTTCTGGTCACTTTTTCTTTTGCCTCATGAAGAGTGGGGAACCCTCAGCAGCCCAGCTCAGGATAAATACATAGAATACAATTTGTAAGTACATATAAACATTCTAGTAATTTATGTATTAGTTATTAAATTTCTATGCCGCCCATCTCACAGACACGCAACACTTAATTGTCCTCTGACATCACAATAGATTTTTTTCTTCATTTCATTATTATATGAATGTTTCATCTTCTGATAATTTTATACCAGCATTTTCCTTTTTAAACAATGATTTATAATAATTATATACCCCTTGATTACTCTGGGGAGTTCACAAGTAAAAAAACCAAATGAGAACAAAAGATGACAAAGATAACAAAAAACACACAGGAATGAAAAAGAAATCGGCCCATGCAATCCAAAAAAGGCTTCAATAACTCTTGCTAATGGCCTGAATGTAGAGTCAAGTCTGTATGACCTTTCAAAACAACGGGATGAAACCTATACATGGAGGAGCCTCATTCTAGAGGACATGTTTTGTTTCTAGGATCACAATATATAGCATTGTTTAATCAAAAGAACTCAGAGTGTGCAACCCTAGTAGATTAAATTGGCTGAGCAGATACTACGGGAGACAGCCAGTCTCTCAAGTAACCAGGCCTGGGCTGATTAGGGTTTTATAAGTAATGACCAGCATCTTGAACTGGTGCCTGGAAGCAAACTAGCAGCCAGCATAGCTTGCAAAGCAAAGGTGTTACCTGGGGTTTCAGAGGCATGCCCAACATTGCCCCATGCCATTGCATTCTGGACTAGTTCAGGCTTCCAGGGGATCTTCAATAAGAACCTCCTGTGAGGGGATCAGGGTGTAAGTGACATCTAAAGTGCCTCCTGTCTATTTTTACAGTATTTCTGGCTCCATCATAAGTATGCAAGCACTCTCTATACCTGCACTACATAACTACACAACATCACCACACTACTGATTTTTTAAAATACGTTTTCAGTCTGTTGTCTAAAAATGTTATCAGTGGAATTATTTATTTTTTAGTATTGATGTATTTAAAAGTGATTTTCTCTAAGTTTCCAAACTCTGATTTAGATTGAAGAATGTCTTTGCATTTCTTAGCCTCCTTGCATGTAATAATACCTAACTGAACATTTCCTGAATTCAGTCAGCATTTTCCAAGACAAGACTTGGGTTTATGTATTCTTGCTGAACTGGAATAAGGATATACACATAGAAGTTATTTCTGATCCGCCAAAGCATTGTGTTAAAATAAAACTCTTAGTATTTTAATTTAGTTACTTACCTTCAAAATATGTCTTGAATAAATGTAGCTAGTTTGGATCTTACTTCCTCATTTATCCAATTCTGTATGGGAATTTATTTAGCCCATTGTGGCAGAGTTCCAGTGTTACATCCAAATATATGTCATGGCTTTGCATAAACAATAAGTCTAAACATAGAGAACAAATACATTTAGTTATACCAAAGAGAACAAATATGTTCTGTTTGCCTATCTGCATGTGTATACAAATAAAGTCTCAATAAATTCAAATAGACTTACTCCTAAATAGCTGTGCATAGTATTGAAGGCTACCCTTTTCATTTTACCATTTAGCAGCAAACTAGTATGATGAATTTCTGCAAGTTTTCTTACATTTTCTTATATTCCCTTCTGATAAATACTGCATTCATATTACAATGATTGCAATATATGTGATATAACGGTACATATCAGTGTGTTCATTCAGTGTATAGGTGACTCAGCTTGGAGGAGTCTAATTGCTAGTTCAATGTCTGCTCCTTGGCAGATTGAATGAGAAAGTTGCTGTACTCTTCAGTTACCCAAATATCTTTTATGGATTTCAATAAAAAGAAATGAGAATGTCTATGTTGAGATTATATCTAAACAGTACAGCTAATTTTAACAGCAGGTTTAGTATAGTACTCTAAGAAGAAAAATGTAAAATGATTTTGATTGTCGTAGGTCTATTGCACTTGCTGCATTAAATATTCTAGTACAGAGAATTCCAGTGTATTTTCAACTATAATTGGTAGGTTTGAAAGATCAGGAAAGTTCATTTTTGCTCTCCTCTGAATCTTTATTCCTGATGGAACTGATACTAATTAATCATGCAGCTAGATCAAAAGGGAAATCAACATGACAATCAAAGACTTTTTAATGTGGAAACCAAGATAATAGTGAGAATATCAGTCACCCATCTCACAGCTCTACACTAACTGATCTCTCTCCACCCCATAAATTTATTGATTCTCCCCCTTCTCACTGGGCTTGGGCAAGACAACTGGTACAGGAAAATAGCATCACTGACTGAAGTTGCAGGAATAATTAGCATATTATCTTGAAGAAGCAAAGTGGCATTTATTTACCCAATTCTTAAACAATATTGCATTGATCAGTCTTATAGCATGTGAAAGATCTGTATTTTCTCCAGATGATATTCCTATTTTTGGCATGGCAGATCTGTTATTTGTTATATTTTGTTACATTTTTTTAAAAAAAGTCTAAATTAACATAAAAATAGCAGTTGCTAGAGTCTTTTGGAAAGGCAAATTGAATCATCCTGAAAATACGGGGTACTGTTTAAGTAATTTCTCTCGGAATGTAAATGTTTTTCTCTCAAGTTTTTGTCATAAATTTTCATTGCTATAAATTGATAACAAATTACATTGGAAAACAAAAGTGTTTGCTTTATCCAGTAGAAACTGCTTCAAAAGTTTGTGTTGCGTTTTTGAAAAGAACCTTATTTAGCCCTTGTTGTTTCAGGGAAAACCTCCGACTAAGAAGGCTAAAGTGTTACAAAAACAACCTTTAGTTGCTAAATTAGCTGCATATGCTCAATACCAAGCAACGGTACAGAATCAGTCAAAGACTAAAACAGGTAACATTGTTATCAACCATCACCAAGTAACAATTATGGGTAAACATTTTCCCAATTTTGTAGTGGAGGGCATAATCTTCTAAAGAATATTAGATTAAAAATATACAGTATATTCCAGGAAATTGAAGGAAGCATGCTAAAATTCCTTATCTGAGTCTTTGCTAAAATATTGAGGAGAAAATATCCTTGGTAATTGAGTTCTTAAGCTTTATTATTGACCTTTTAGCTACATCAAGGGTTGGAAAAGCATTTTCACCAAATAGATTGGGAGAAGAACTTACAGAAGTGTATCTGTCCTGATCTAATATTTATCCTACCAGTATATACCTTGACGATACGTCTGCATTCATGTCAGTCACTGTTGTGCATCTGTTGTGCATCTGGTCTATATCAAATGACTATATTTCTTTGATCAGATAAATGATGGAGAATCTTATGTAACCTACCATATTCCTCAGCACTCCATGACTTTTCAGACAAACTTTGAAGAATTTTCCCCAATGCTGCCGTTCTGTAATTTTTCTAACAGATTGAAAATATTGTTTAAATAAATATATATTGCTTATATATAAGGAAAACAAAGGCCAATGCTTCTGTGCTCATTTAACATTTTGTAATGATACATTTTGTATCTTGTGTATTTTTGTTGCTAAATGTAGTAACTCTCATTCTAGCATCTGTTCCAGTGGAAGGTTTCAATTGGGGCAACTATATCAATAGCAATAGTTTCACAGCAGCTCCTGTGAATTGTTTTAAACATGTAAGTATATTGTTTTTAATTTATCATTATTTTTATTAAGGAATAATGAAAAAGATAACAACACAGTTAAAGCGTTCCTTTTAACCTATGACTTAGATATGTACAGAATTAAAGCTCATATTATTAATTATACAGGAAATGTGGCCTTTCCCCTAACTGAAGTTGATACTCTAAATTAAATTGCAATCCAAACTTCCTTAATTACGGTATCTAAATTGCAGTCTTTAAATCCAAATAGGTGTTCACCTTAACTAGTGGCTGCTGCTGTTCACCTTAACTAGTGGCTATCATAATTTCAGTGACCATTTTTTGAAGACATTGTAGAGATGGTGCTTAAAATCCTGTGGACTTGATGCTAGATAGCTTTGGTGCCGAGTTTCCTTCAGTGAAATCTGGTATTGTAGATTAAACTTTTTGTAGTCCCCTTGTGCACGAAACAGAGCTTTACATGTTATCTCAAAAGCAGGCGGAGTTCAAAACAAGCATGTTTTTCAGGTTGATTTTGCAAGAAGGAACAAGTTACAGTAAGTTACTCTGTCATTAATAAGGCATGTCTATATAATAGACTGCATAATTTTAAAGTAGTTATTTTCCATTAACAGGGATTAAGAATAAACTTGTTTTAGTAGATTCTTGGCTGATCCATCCAGTAAAGTTGCCTTTGGCGTTAACCTAAATGGTCCCTTTAAAATATAATGGTTGGGTTTAGAGTTCCTCCTGTCAGTAGTAGAGAAATTATTTGTTCTGGAAGTATCCTATGAAGTGTCTTTGAAGGACTGGACATATGGCCAGAACAGTAGGGAAGGAAGGTATTAAAGATAGTTGCCTCTGCTGAATCAAAATGAGTTTTCAATTAATGAGAAGCATATTCAGCATTGGTGTTCCTTCAGCTTACAGATGTAAGAATTCAATGTTTCCTTTGCACAGCATACAGGGCTAGTTTGACCAGAAACAAACCAAACCATGCAGACAGTTTTAAGGTATGGAATGGTACCTGAAAAAAACATACACACACACACACTCCTGTGTGTGACATTTTTACCTCCCAACAGCTCATTGCCCTATTCTTGTAGTATATTGTGGCTGCTAGATGAGAAATTGTTAATATGTAACAATAAGTAAAAGCAGATAAAATAACAACACTTGTGATTTAATGCAGTCTCACTCCTTATTAAGGAAGCATGATCAAAACATGGCAATTAAGACGTTTTGCCTTGTAATAATTTGCTGGTGTTGCCTGTCACCATATTCTGTCTGCTTGCATCAATTTGCTTTGTCATGCATGTATCATGAAAATTTCATGCAACCAACGTGGCCTCTGCAACAGACTGGATAGTTAGCTTTTATTTTCAACTATAATTCAAACTTTTAAAAATTGAAATGGAATTATCTTAAGGAATTTCCTTAGTAATAATGTCTGTTAAAGAGGGTGGGATATAGAATAAATATGTATAAGGTCTGATTATAGCCCTACTATAAGCTTTATTTTTCTATAATTTTTTCCTGTAACAGACTATATAGAAGGATCTTGAAAAAGAGTTTTCAGAAAGAAGAAAAGTATATCCAAGCTGTATTCCAAGGATCAGAGCCATTAGAACATAGAATCATAGGGCTGAAAGGGACCTCAGAGATCTTTTATTCCAGAGGTGTCAAACTGGCCGGTCAGGGGCCAGATGCGTCATGTGCAGGTCATGCTGACCCTGGCTCCACAAAGGCAAAAGCGATGTGTCACGATACTTTACATGATACAATCGAGTTTGACACCCATATTCTAGTCCAATCCCCTGTTCAAAGCAGGAGCTTTATACCATCCCAGTCAAATGGTTGTCTAATTTTAGATCTCCACAGATATTCCAGTTGTACTTGGAATCTCTGTACTATATGTTTCAACAATAGTTCTGTGTTTTTCTATGTTTCATTCATGTGCGCAAGCATAACTAACAGGTACTATACATTGCCATTGTGTAAAAACAGAAACTTTCTATAAAACAGTATGAGATAGGGTAAATTACAAGTTATTAGCAGCCAACAAATCTATAAGATATATCCAAAAGCATTCAGGAAGCAAAATCTTTGTTGTCCAGTGTTAAGAAATCAGAATTGCAGAGCTGAGCTAACTTGCAGTTAGCACCTTTTAGGAATGTGCAGCAGGGGCCACCACAGAAGGCATAGCTCCAGGATCCCACAGGATAACTTCATTTCAGTGAAGCTGGAGTGTGCTTCCCCCATTAGAACATATGGCATGGGTATGTGCACCAGATATTTATACTGGATGTATTTATTTGTATTTTTATGTTAACATTTGAGGGCTTCTTTTAAAAATATTCTTACCATAATCTTAAATGTTGCTTCTGAATTTTTTTTATAAGGTTTATTTATGTTCGTTTCACTAGTTTGTAGTTTGGGCCAAATGACTTCTACATAACATTAACCATACTGTGGAGATAGTAGGTGTCCCAAAAAAATGTACCTGTGTTTTTAGAATAAAAATATTATCGTATAAATTGACGCAAAGCTCACAGACTCTAATGCACCATAAAAGAATGACCTTTACATGGCATAATATTGCTTTGCTAAAATTGATTCCTGCCACCCATGTTTGGAGAAGGGATATCACTTCAGAAATCACTTCAGGAACCAGTGCTAACCCATGTACTTTTCAGTCATTTTGTCTGAGGTTAAAAAGTAATTCGCAAAGTAAACAACACTAAACTCAGCAGGAAAATTTCAAAGCAGCAGTAAATGATTGGCAGTTAAAATTAACAGCAAGAGTAACTTCAAAATAGTCTTTATGTAAAAGTCAGGAGAATATCATTATTTCTACTTGTGTACTATGCATGTCCCTTCACTAGATACTTTGCAGTTTATTTCAATATCAGTCACTACCAAACGGTATTGTTTTGCTTTTCAATTTTTGACTGAAAATATTTTCAAATCACTTATTATAGCTGTTTCATATTTTGGACATGTCATTTTGTACTAAAATTGCATGTTTTAAATTTAAAATAGTTTAGGTCAAATGTTTTCTACAGGAAAGATACATAAATAACATCAGATTATAAATAAATATTTAACTAGTAAAACGAATGACTTTTGTATAAGTAATATAGATAAGCTTTATTGGTAACTAATTTAAAATGGACTTAGATACAGTATAACTATGCACTAAGAATTAAGCATTTGTAAAAGAGTATTTTGAGACTATGCATTCACTAAGAGTTGAAAATGATTTGATGGCACATAATCCATTTCGAGACAATTTCATTTCCTATATGCTTATTATTCGAATACTTTCACCATTAACCTCTAGTGCAGGGGTGTCAAAATCTATTTCATTGAGGGCTGCCTCAGGGTTGTGTTTCACCTCGGAGGGCCATGTGTGTGCGTGTGGCTGGGGGTGGGCATGGGCATGGGCATGGCTGGAATGGGCGTGGGCATGGTGGGCATTTGACACAGGCTCAAGATACATTTTTCCCCCTTCTCTTCTTTTTCCCCCCACAGTTCTTTACTATAACCATTTTCCTATCTCTTCTACCAGATATTACTGGCAAGCATTTATTACTTATTCTTCATACGCCACTAAACTTTTTATTTCTAAATTTATACCCCATTGTTTAATAGTAAATTGCTTTTCCAGGCAGAAAAGCTATTTA
>JANHFJ010005337.1:111782-121928 GCA_032468195.1 Cerberus rynchops
CACTGTTTCTTTAGTGCCTGAAGGCAGTATGTATCACATGGTATTTGTAAGGATTCTTTTGGCTAAAGAAGCGGATAAAACTATTTTAAGTAGTGCACTTCACTTTTTTCTATCATTAGTGTTATCTTGGATCTTTTCTGACAGATATAATTATTTTGTTTTGAGAACAGAATAATCTGATTAGCCTATGATTTACCGGTACATGTGATTTGTGTATAACATTTTTTAAACAAGCTTTCTGATATTGATAGGACTAAAGATAGTTTTATCTGAGATGTTTTGAAATGGCCAGAAAGCAGTGTATGTTCTAATCATCAGCATCAAAATGTGTACGCTCGTAAGTCTCTTGACCAGAATAAACATTTATCCAATTTAAATAAAATTATTTGTATATATTCATACATAATTGTTGTTTTCCGTCTGAAGAATACCTTGGACAAAAGAGTATATATCTTAGTGCAATATTACATCGCTAGTGTAATATTACTTCTGTAATTTGGTGTTATGAACTGTTTCCTTAATATATCCAGTGGCGTCACTTGTAGAATGTTCTTTTCTGCCCTTATTACTGGTATATGCTTGATATATCTGTGTTTGCTTTTATTTTAAAGTTAAGTTGGTTGGGAGATTTCTAGCTTTAGGATACAAATATTCAGTGCCATATTTATACACAAGAGTACTGAATAGACCTAAAACTGGGGTACTACATGATTTTAACTACTTTGAATACTTTAAATTGTTTGAACTGGTATTTTATTAAGAATAAAAAGTTTATGTTCTATTTTGAAATTTCATTTGAATTATCAGGGAGGCTCAGGATAAATGGATTAGAAACTCACTGTTAAACACTGAATAATCTCTTAAAAACTTTCGAGACTCAAAGGATTACTTAAATAGCTTAGTCTGTGGACTTTATCTAAGAGCATCTGTAGGAAGCTAAGATGTGTCAGCTGTGTCTCTGTCAACAGAGCAGATTGTTAAATTGGTTTCTCCATCCCCATTGTACATTTTCAAAATCTTGGATTGTTGTGGATTCTTTGGAACAGCTATAGGGAGAATGATATTGTTAATGTTTATAACAATAATGTATGGTAAAAATAGAATCTCCTGCAAGTTTAACTTTATTCCTGATGATTGCATGGAAACATCACAGTATTTTTCTTAGCAACGGTACAGAAGTAGTTTGCTATTGCTTTCTTTCTGGATTTCTTTAAAAAAATTCCCATATAGGGAATTATATAATATAGCCCTTCCATCACAGTATTGCCCAAAATAAACTCGGCTTAATTTCTGAGCCAAAATAACATGGTGTAGGTGTAGCCAGCACAGGCTAGACATATCCCATATTCCAACATGGAGACAAATTATCCCTGTAAGAATCAAGATTGTATCCTCTAGTATAGTATAGAGTTGGATACAAAAATGTATATTTCTTTTGCTTGTGCTGCTAAAATGGTTTGGAAAAGAGGTTAAACAGCTTCTACAGGGTATTTAAATATATAAAATATTTAAATATATTATACTCATAACTACATTTTCTTTTGACACAGAAATTTATTGAATTTGAAGATTCTCAAGAACAAGAAAAAAAAGAGATACAGATACGAGTAGAAGCTTTAGAGTCACAAACTCGGCAACTTGAACTGAAAGCAAAAAATTATGCTGATCAAAGTAAGTAATAAATATGTGTAAATTTTAATTAAGTCCTTTTAAATGACTCACACAATTCATTTATATTTTGGAAGTGAAAATCATAAAGGAGCTTTGTACCAAAATGATTCCCTAGTTATGTTGTTTTTTTATTTACAAATTTGTGTAGCCAATAATCTCTATGCATATAAACATGCACATAGATAAATACACATATGCACATGTATTTTATTTTGTATTAACTAGTGTAATCTATGTAGATACTAATCTAGGTAATTTTTTTGTGGTAGCTGAGTGCAGAGTTTTGTGACTCAACTGACTGTTGGTTGCAGTGATTTGTCCATCTAAAATAATCATATAGTAACCATTCTAGATTTACAACAGGCTGAAATATTAAGAAGGATTAAGAGGCAAAGATTTTTCTGGGGGGGAAGTTCCATAATACTTGCTGAGACTTATTTATAGGTAAACATGTTTAAGATAGTTCATAAATCCCCATTCATTCTTAGGAGTCAAATTTAGAATATACTTGTAGTCTCATTTGGGATATACTTATAGTCTTGCTAACCACATTTGTCTTAGTTTAGATCAGTTAAGTTCAAATGGATTCTATTACTTGTAACTTGTTATTTTCAAGTTAAAATTATTCAAAATATTCTTAAAATGTTCCAGGAAATTTAGTGGTAAAATTCTACTCTATAATAATTCTATATTAAATGTAAGGAGATCTCCAAAATCATATATTGGAGATTTTTTAAAAATGATTTGTGATGGAAAGTTTGAAAAAGAGTGCAAATAATAATAGAAAATATGTCAATATTGACATGTACTTTTCTGCAGTAGCTATTCAAATTGTTATTTTTTTTAAAATAGAGTATGCCTATATTGAAAACAAATACTTTGATACATATTTAGAAACAGTTTTATTAGACAAAATCAATTCTTTATAATCAGGTTTCTCCCATCCCATCCTCCAGCAGCCTAACAAGTTATTGGACTTTAAGGATATTAATCCTGGATATTTGGTCACCTGAAGTGAAAGTGTGATGGCTGACACACTTTTTTCTTGTATTTTCAAATTCCTTATCTTTCCTAATTTAATGTTTTAGTTCATTTTCATTTAATGAACCTAGAAACCTGTAAAGCATCAACCTGAAATATAATCTGTACTTCCAACAGTGCTTTTGGATACCAGATAGATTCTTAGAAAATAGTAGAATGGGTGACTGCAATCCAGTGTTTGCTTATCTTGTGATTTATAAATGTTTAAACATTTCATATGAGTCTACTATCTAGAACTGTGCAAAACACTTCAAAGATGAAATGCTCCAACCTCAAATACCCTGTTCTGATTTTTTTTCTGGCAGTATTGTAATTTCAGAATTAGTTTTATGAGGTTGGAACAAAATATTTAGGGACAGAATGTTTTGATCTCAAAATGCTTCACATATCTCTACAGGGAATCTTCATTTAGCTGTCACAATTGGGGCTGGTAACTTCTGGCTAAGTGAATCGCTCATTAGGTAGGAAATCATATCATTGTGTTTCCAGCTTGAAACTGGAAATAAAACAATAAAAGATAATAGAATCCAAGAAAGCAAAAAAAGAATCACATGAGAAATATATAAAGAATTCCCATCCTGGAAAATGACTCCTCACTCACTTTGTGGCAAGTATAAAGAGTTCCCTAATATCCTTACATCTTCTTAGCTAACAAATATAAATTTCTACATCCCACAATCCATTTCTTGTAAGTAGGCAAATCGGATAAATAACATCATCTTAATAAATCCAGTTACCAACAAAAGATCCATACATAATTGTTAAGTTTTAACTTTGATTTATATAAAACCATCTCACTTCTTAACTATAACAAAATCTCATTTAAAAGTTGAAATGATCCCAACTTCTTAGTATCTAAAAAACCCAAGTTTGACATGACAAAATAGGGACAATTCCCCCTTTGCTAAAGACAGCCCCAAAACGCAACATTCCAAATACCCTTTTATCTTCAAGTATAATTCCATACCTCCATTTTATAGTCTCAACCACTTGCTTAACTTTAGTATTTTGTTTGTGTTTGAATACGGGAATTACTTTACACTTGTGAAGTATAAAGTAATTCCAGTATCCAAACACAAACAAAAAACTAAAGTTAAGCATAGCAGAAAGAAATAATTTCTCCTTTAAAAAAAACCTCTCCAAACTTCCTTACTTTAAAGGAAAAAAGTTAAATGTTAAAACTGATTTAAGTGTGAAATAATCAAGCAACAAATTTGTGAACATCTAGAGACAAAATCATCACTAGAAACCGACATGGGCTTGTCAAAAACAGATCATGCCAGACAAATCTTATTGCATTCATTGACAAAGTGTCAAAATTAGTGGACCAGCCAAATGATGTGGAAATAATTTATTTGGACTTCAGTATGATATTTGATAAAGCTGTTCACAATCTACAACTTGATAAGCTAGAAAAATGTGTGTTAGACAGCATTGCCACCAGATGGATTTGTAACTGACCAATCATACTCAATTTATAATCCTTAATGGAACTGCATCTACATGGAGGGAAATATGTGGTGGGGTACCCCAAGGCTCTGTCTTAGGCCCAATACTCTTCAATATCTTCATCAATGACTTAGATGAGGGGATAGAAGAGAGACTCATCAAATTTTCAGACATCAACATGACAAGAATAGCCAATACTCCAAAAGATAAGCACAAGATATAGAAAGGATATTGACAGACTTGAACACTGGGCCCTGTCAGACTTGCCCCAGTCTGATCGCTTAGGGAAGAAAAACCCTCGACTCCATTTGGTCGAAGTGAAAGATGTTTTTACTAAAAGATGCTAGGTGCATTTAAGTCAGACGGAATCTGAGTTTTCCACACAAGAAGACAAAACTATTTCCTTCAGTCCCATCCCTCCCTTCATGACCTGTCCAAACCCAGCCAATGTGATTCCACCTGGATGTTTTTGGGATGCTGAGGTGTTTGGGCTGGTAATTGTCTACACTCAGGTCAAGCGGCCTTGAAGATAGCTTGGCACAAACTGGTCCCACAGTGGTGAGTTTTTCTTCAGCTATCATCCCCCTCCCAAATTCCCACACAAAAATGCATACAGGTTTATTATTGCCAATTTGTTCTCCTCTCATGCTACCTCCTCCCCAGTCCTTTAATAGCAGGACACAAATGCGGAGCCAGCCTGAAGATGGTGGACTGACAGGCCCTATCTAACAAGATGAAATTCAGTGTAGAGACAAGCAAAGTTTTACATTTAGGCAAAAAAACCCAAATGCACAATATAACATAGGTGGTACCTGTCTTAACATTAGTAGCTATAAGAGGAATCTTGGAGTCTTAGTGGACAATCACTGCAGCTACCAAACCCCCAGTGTAGTCCTAAGCTGCATTAATAGAGAGACAGAATCAAGATCCAACGAAGTGTTAGTGCCACTTTATAATGCTTTGGTAAGACCACACACACAGGTTACAAGAATTGGGTATGTTTAGCTTAATGAAAAGAATGACTAACTTCCTTAAACTAACTGACAATTTCTAAAAATAGTTAGTTAGCAAGAGAAGTACACAAACCTCGTGTCCTCAAAAGGCTCCAATATGCAGCTGGAGCAAAATGACGAATTCCCCCATCTCCCTGTCCCCTCCCCTCCAGCCGAGATAACTGTCTTGTGGTCTCTTCATGAGAAAAAGGAAGGATTGTAAGGAGAAACAGCTTGGGCAGTTTCACATCAGAAGATCAAAAGGAACTGATCCGCTTCTGTTTCTTTGTAGAAGCTTCAAATAGCCAGCATCCTTTGCCTGTCCTCAGATGGCTGGCTTCCCCCAGAAGCCCATTAGCTATCCTCCCCTCAATGCCCTCCTGGGCTAGAATAATTACAAGAAGAGAATTCCATTTTACATTTACATTAATTGGGGAGGAAGGATTACAAAAAAGTAAGTGGGCACACTATAGGGAATACACATAGAAAGCAATGGGCTGGCACCAGCAGCCACAAGTGTGTTAGGCAGACAGCCCAGTGTATTTCCCACTGTGTACCTTCTTTCTCTCTTAATCCTTTCCTCTCTAATCCCTCCAGCTGTTAGAAATTTTCTGTATAGTCCAACTGCAATAGCTTTGTCTTAAATTGTGTATGTTTGAGAACCTTATAATTTCTAGTGTCCCAAGCACTTGTATAAAAATATAGTACTACTGTAACTGTTTACGCTAAGCTGCTTAATCACTTGGCATCTAGGCCTTCCTGTGATTTACTTTTGTAAAGCAGGATTGTTCTTTAGGAAATATGCAGTTTGGCTTCAATTTTGATTTCCCAGAGCTATATGTACCGTATTTTTCGATGTATAAGACACATTCCCCCACCAAAAGTGGGTGAAAATTGTGGTGCGTCTTATACACAGAATACAGCTGTTTTTGGCATACTGAGCCCTCCCTGTGTGTCATGTTTTCATCAAAAATGGGCACGTTTTGGCCTTCACCCCCCCCCAACAGACAATTTTTTGGTAAAACCAGGCCATGCGGAAGGTTCATGAGGCCTGCAAAATGCTTCTGGCAGCTGGCGAGATGGAATACAAGACATGCAGGAGGTTTAGGAGGCCAAAAACATACCCGTTTTTGCCAAAAAATGGTCTTTTTTTTGGTGAAAACGGGCCGTGCGGAGAGTTCTGGAGGCCTGCAAAGTACTTCTGGGGAGTGGGGAGGGGGAAAACAAGACGCAGGGAGGCCAAAAACTTTTTTTCTTGTTTTCCTCTTCTAAACCTAGGTGAATCGTATACTCGGGTGCATCTTATACTCCGAAAAATATGAAATTCTTAATTTAAAGACATATAATCTATAAATTAAGAGTAAGAATAATGTCACTTTTCTTGTACAGGTAATATGGCCTAACTGAAATTAAAGATGAATTTGGATTATATAGCAATCTCTCACTTTAAATCCTATTGTTATACTTAAACTTAAAATAACTTAAAAGAAGATAGTTCTATGTAATTTTTCTTTAAAATGTCCACCTACTCTTTGCCAGATTCATAAAGTTCTTTATTCAGTAAATAATGCATGTAGTATAAATGAATAATTTCTGCTATCTGTTGTTTGGTTATTTATCTTGTGGAAGTATTTTATTTTACCAGCATTGTTGTTGATAATGCTCTTATATGCTAGTATTATCATTTCATTTATTTATTCAGAATTGTAGATAACACAAATAAAACTTGTGATGTTCTTTTCAGATGTCTTGGGTTCACATGCATTGACTGTGTTTGCATGCCACTCATTTGGGAATCTTGCTAAGCATCATGGCTGGAGTCTGTTTTTTCTACTTGTTCTTTGGGCTTAGGCGAGACAGTAGCCTAACCACAAAAAACAAAAACTTGCAGCCAAATCCTGACATTTTCTTTGCCACCCAAAGGAACAAATCCTGATGTGTAATCCTGGCTAGTGAGAGCAAGTATGCAATGTATAGCTGGCCTGAAATCTATGCTTTAAAAAAAATATTTATGAGGAATCAAGATAGGTACACTATATTTAGCACCTGGAACAGTATATTTTACCATTTCAGACAAAAAGATGGAACGAGTGCTTTATTAGTATCCTGATAATTTCAGGTTAGAATGAAATATTTTGGGGAATATTAAAAGAGGCAGAATATTATGTTTTCCCACTGGAGAAACATGTTGTTAGATGCAGAAAGCAGCCCCAATCTTTCTTAGTGATGGGATTAAGGACAGGACATGACCTTAACCCCTTTCATTGAGAAAAGTGGAAACAATACCTATCCATTAAGAAAGGCAGGCTAGAGACAATAGATAACAGGATAAAATCAAATTCATATGCCTGGCAGGATTAGGACTGAGGAAGTGATAATTAAGATCCATCATGAGCCTTTGCAAAACAAGTAAATCTAATCAAATAATAAAAACACACAAAGCAAGCCTCCAGATTACAAAATGCTGAAAAAAACTGTATACAAGCCCATGTAAAACCAAACTAATTTGTCAGCTGTCCCAGAACTGCACACTGTGTGCATGTTGGTTCTGCTTATCAATAAACAGAGTCTTTCTTTCCAACCAGCCTCCATGTTATTTCCAGTGTCTTTCTCCCAGCTTGGAACTGAACCAGATGGATTTTCCTTCCAACAAGCAGTAAAGTTGAAGAAGGAGACAAAGGGATTAATTCTGGCTGCAGAAGACCAAGCCTTAAGAGCAAATGCATATAAAACCAGATTTGAGAAAATAGCAATAGACAACAAATGTTGACTCTGCAAAGAAGCTGGAGAAACAGTGGATCACATATAGTTAGCTTCTGCAAGATTACAGAGGCTGATTAGAAACAAAGGCATGACAGGGTAGCAACAATGCATTGGCATGTCTACAAGAAAATGCCGGGTCTGTAAGTGAGAACTGGTGGACTACAAAATAGACAAAGTAATAGAAAATGAAGAAGTAGTCTGGAATTTTAGAATTCAAACAGACAAGACCCTGCTTCATAACACTTCAGACTTCATAATTATTGCTAAGAAAGACCAAAAGAAAAATCTGGATAATGGACAGTATCTGGAGAGAGCAGAAGAGAAGAGAACAAAATACAAGAGCTGCAAAAAGAAGTAGAATAATGACTGTGGCAACAGATAATAGTAATAGGGGCCTTGGGTGCAATCCCAAAACATCTGGAGCACCCTTGAACACCATCAGCATTGACAAAATTGTCAATCAATTGCAAAAGGCAGCTTTACATGGAACAGCTTTCATCCTGAGACGATACCACTAATATTATTAAAGAACAATATCTGACTACCCTAAGTCCTTGGTAAGAGTGGACAAAAATGCTAAATCCAGTTTAAACCTCTGATTAACTATGCACCAAAGCATAATAAATGAAACATGTTTGTCATCCAATTCTCAGTGGCTCTGGATGCTCACAGTAGTCAAAGAAATTACAATAATATGAAGATGTTGTAATATTAACACATAGACATACAATATAGATAATTCTGGGAAAGCTGGAAAGAAAAAGAGAAAAAAAGGAAAGAAACAAGGGGGATGCATTTGGAAAACTAGAAGGAGCAACCTTGGGACAGACTATCCTGGAGAAAATCTGTCTATGTGGTAGCAGTTGAAATTCAGTACTGATTTGATGGCACATAATCCAACAATCATTGCAAAGAAATAACCATTCTTTTTTTAGGGAAAAAAAACAAAGCAAATGTACAAATTCAAAACGATGAATCATGCATAATCTTACATATCTATGAAATCATACATAAGAACAATTTTGAACTAGGTTAGTTGTTTATAGTAGCAAGGAGAGCAAAATGATATAATTTATAATATGTTAATTTAAAGGTAGAATTTGCTAAAATACTGCCTTTCCATAATTCTGTGCCTACATAGCTATTGTCTGGTAGGAGAAATGCATACAGCAGCTGTTAAGGAGGAGTTATGCAGAACTGAAGAGCAAAGTGGAGTGTGAGCATCTGTTCTATCTTCTGTGCGTTCAATGGCACAAGGCTGATTTTCTGTATTCTTGCCTTTGTATTGGGCATCGTCATATGACATGTTAAATTGCACTGTGCTTTAGTTTAGGGTGATGCCCTGATTTAAAAAAAAATTAGAATATGACTAAAGCAGTGTTAATCAACTTATGATCTAGAATGTAATTTGAATATGGATAGGGTCTTTGTCCTCTGGCTGCTTCTTTGCTTCCATTCTGTTTTTACCAAAGCAGTTGGGCAAGTTTTTCCGCCCATTCTTTTCGCAGAGATTCTGATGCTATCAAACTATCCTTTTTCCCAAGATGGGGTGGGGTATTGGGGAAGAACAAAAAGCAAATACCGTAATGTTTGGCCAGTTAGTTCAAGTATAAATTGGACTCTGCCATTTTTAAAACAGCTTGTGGAAAGGCAAAAATACAGTCATTATTTACTGTATTGCCGATAAGTATTTGCCTGGTAGGTCATTTTTGATTGCAGAGAGTAATTTATTGTGTATATTAGAGGGGATCTAAATATGACTAGCTACTCTTGCTGTTCTTTATAAGCTGTTCTGGAATCCTTTCGACTGAAGTTTAATTCAGTATTAGTGGATTAAATACTTTGGGAAAAAAAGCCATTTTATGTATAATCATGTATGTTTGCCTATGTTATGCTGCAAAATGTGAAACATTTTAAGGAATTTCAGAAGGAAAAAATGCTTTAAGTTATTAACGTGGCACAGAGTAGTGTAAATTAAATGATAAAATAATTTATTATTTTGACCAAAGAAATCTGTATAAATATTATGGAAACGTCTTCCATTTTAAAATGGACAGATGAGCCTTCATATAGAATTGTTGTTTAGATGGCAGCTTGGGAAGACTCCATGTAGTTTTCTGCCAGATGGAAACAATGGTTTCACTTTTCTTCATTTACCTCTTAGCAAGTACAGTTTAGGAGCAGCTAAAACAGGCTGTTGATTTACCCTTTGGTGTCTGATGGGTTCTGC
>JANHFJ010005337.1:133554-153589 GCA_032468195.1 Cerberus rynchops
TCAGATATATGGTGGGGATTCCAAACAGTTGAACAATACTCTAAGATTGGTCTAGCATAAGATTTATAAGCTCTAATAAACAATACAATGTTTCCAGAAAAAAAAATGTGCAAAATTAAATTTACAACTTTTAATGCTTTTTTTTGGCAATGCTGTTACAATGAACTTTGGAGCAGAGATCATCGGAGAATAAGCAGACCTAGGTCCTTGACAGAGTGGGGGGTCATTGGCTAGTTCAACGCCACCTATCTTATTCTTGACGTTCTGATTTCGTTTACCAATATGTAGGGCACGTTTTGTATAAATTTATTTTTCTCTTTATTTCAGTGTTGAAAATTCCTACTTCATTCAGCTTTGGCTTAGCTTTATATTAAAGAACATCAAGAAAAAATATAAATGCATATGCATAATAGATCTGATAAATCTTAAGCATTCTACTTTAATTTTCATCAGGTGAAAATCAAGTATCCATATTTAAGATGAAATTAAGAGCATTGACTTTTTTGAAAGAATGTTGGAGTGATCTTTCTTTTAGGCAAAAAATTTCCTTTGATTGAATATTTTGGGAAAGTACGGTATTCGTTTAGAAGCAAAGTGAAATGAACTGCATACTTTCATGTAGTTTTTTTCCATGCTATATTTCCTTTATTCAGTTTGGGGGAAAGTTTGGCTTTTCTAGGAGGTTTAGTCTGTGTTTCTTTAGCAAAAGCTGTTAGAACCACAGTTACTTGATAATTAGTTTTAAATTCTAATCTTTTATCATTGGTTGCCTTTTTTCAAACTTGATGCCTAACTATTTCATTTGTTTCTATACATTTGTAATGTGTAGTTGCTATGGTGCTTTCCTGCTCAGAAATGTATGTATAATCTTCACAATTTTAATCTAAGCCAAGATATTCTAACCACAAGTGATACTAGCTTTGTCTCAGGAAAATATGTTTGTAACATGGCCTTAATACTTAATAAATACATTATCTACTGCCCACATGTACAGCTGTGTAAGAGAGTATTTATCTTGAATCTGTTTAAAATGATAAACATGATTTTAACATTTTAAGTTTTAAAAATTGAGAATGTGTAAGAAATTATAACATATGATACTATCCCCCTTATCTACAGAAAGGAGCCTCCTATATCATTGGGCATATTTCCGCTCCCTCCAGGAGATGCGCTTCTTACTCCTGATACTCAGAGAGGATCAGTGGAAACTCCTGGATCAGATAGTTGGAAGTTCCGTGAACTCAGTCAGCCTCGTTCCCGCACCAGCCTCAAGGTGAAGGAGCTATTTCAATTTTCACAGTGAAAAAAAGTATTAATCTGTTCCTTAGGATGTATGTGAGTAAGCAAACGCTAAACTTCAAATTGTCTTTTCTTAGTGCACAAATTTTTGAAACTCATTCCAGGTGAGTTAAAGGTAAGTTCCCTTTTCTTTTAATGTATAGTTTATTGAAATGCTGATAGCACTTGAGAATGTGGGAAGACAAAATTTTCTAATTTTTTTAGACATACTGTTTTCTGAGCTTGCTTGCAGTTGGGTAGAATTATTAGGAATTATTAATATTTATTGTTTACAGATTTTGATTATTAGCAGGGTTGTAGTTTTGTTTTTAAAGATTTCCTATGGGAAAACCTGTGTTGAAAAAAAAACCATAAGGAAAAAGCAGTAAATCAAGTGTATATTTTTTTTATCTAAAAGAAAGCTTGTTGTTTGGAGGACTAATTTATAGCAATATTTGTATCAAAATAGATAATTTTACGCTGGCTAAAAATATAAATGTTGTTGTGATCAATGAAATGGCTTAAAGAGTTTTACTCCTTAAATCAGTAATGCCATCGTATTCACTGTATTTTCTAGTGGGACTTAACTGATACCCTTTCTTCTAGACTGCATGATATCCACCTAGTGAGCATTTTTTATAATATAGCCCTGAATGAGGATATAATATGAATCCATTTACATGAATGGTTATTAAAAACATATTCTTTACTTCAGAATTATAGCTCTAAAGCTTCAACTTAAACTTGGTACATTGTTTGGTACACATTGAGTTGTGAGTCAATAAAGCTTAATTAAAAAATAGTGTTATCTCTTACAAATTTAAATATAGTGCTATGTGGATTACATGCATTTTAGATTGTCTGGTGAAGGATAATCTTTTGCACTTTTTCTGCACATTCCGGTGAAGGATAATCATTTCCACTTTGACTGGACACTGGATAACTGAAATATTTAAATTCATTGATATTCTAAATACTGCAAAGTAAACTGAGAAAATCCCCAATACAATACATAACCTTCCTTGTAAAATCCTATGGTTAAATGCAAATATATATATTTCATTGAGAATTTCATTTTATACTTTTTAGCATAGTTGTTTCTTCTGTTTTTTTCATACACTTAATTTAATTTATTAGATTTGTTATGGCTGCCAACTCCAGAAGACTCTGGGCAGCTTCTGAACAGCTACCATATGAGATAGTTTAGATTTAAAAAATGTAACTGCACACAGGTCATTTAGAAACTTCATGGATGAATGAGCTTTAAATTCTATTTTCCACTCCTTTAGTTTAACATTGTAATAACTACTTAATTTTGCCTATACATATTGAATAGTAATCCTTCCTTTCTTGCGAGGCTGAAAATTGCATTAAGGAGAAGCGCATAGGGCAATATAAGATCTTGAACACTTAAGGTCTTAGAGCGATGTATGTAATCACAATTCTCTTAATAGCATTTATCAGCTTTGACTGAAGCATTTATTTAAATTTGTCCAGATAGCCTAATACTTTAAGAACAGTAGCAGAAGATCAGCAATTGAAGTTTTTAAAATGAATGGTCACTTTGCAGTTAGAATAGTCTAAATTTCAGCGTAACCTTTCAAACAAAGGCCTTCAAGTTCTGTTTCTGTTGGTAACTAAGCTTTTTGTTGGGAGCTTTTTGACTGCTAAGGTCAATAGTCTGAGTGCTGCATTCTTTTCACAATGTGGCTAGAATATAGAAGTCGGGAAATGTTTAGGCAAAGTGAAACTTCATTTCACTCTGGATTTACGGCGGAATAAAACTACAGATTTTTTTTCTTTTGATAAATTGATGGATAAATAAGTCAGGGTATTAGATTTTCAGGGGAGGGGTTTGTGGCTTTAGGAATGTCACTCTTAACAGCAAAGTTAAAACTATTTCTAGAAGTGTTTTGCTGGAGCAGAAGATAATTTTAGAATATCTTCTCCAAGAAAGCAGAGCATAATGGGTGAACATCTATGTAGGAGAAATTTCTCCTTTATGAGATTTTGTAATGATGGAGACTAGAACTATGTCAGTAGAAGCATACATTGAATTTGATAGTTTACATAATGAACCTAAACAGGGTGGGATACAACAATCTTGCATAGGTTGATATAAATGAAAATGAAATATAAAAGGAAATTATAAATATTATTTGACCGTTGATACAAATTGCAAGTGTCGGTTAAAATGAACAATTAAAATTTTGCTCTGACGGCTTATAAACAATCTAAATTGTTCATATTCATTGT
This sequence comes from Cerberus rynchops, assembly GCA_032468195.1. NCBI lineage: Eukaryota > Metazoa > Chordata > Lepidosauria > Squamata > Homalopsidae > Cerberus > Cerberus rynchops. Next base: position 137,089 of record JANHFJ010005337.1, read on the forward strand.
ACTGAGAGGAAGAATGAGACTTTGAATATATTGTTAATTAAAAAAACAGATGTTTTATTTATTCATTCATTGATTTTATATGACTACCCATTTGCATCATTTTTTGTTAATACTCTGAATGTATGACATATAAAATAAATGACGTATTAAAGTAGCATAAGACTACATATAAAGTGTTTAAATTATTTCAACAGTATGCAGTATTGTGCATATTTAAATACTGCATATTTTAAAATTATGTATACATTAAACTAGTACTTATTAGTCTAATGATGATAGTAACATATACCATTTTTCCTGAAAACATGACTACCCCGAAAGTAAGTCCTAGCTTGATTTTTACACATGCACTCAATATAAGCCCTAATTAAGATCTCGCCCATTCCAGGGTGCATGGGTAAAAATTGTGCTAGGGTGGGGATGGGACCACCCTGTTACTTACTTTGGACAGTTGCAGCCAGGCCTCGCATATCCTGACACCTGCCTTGCCAGCCTATTTCTTCTGCAGCTGCTGGCAAGGTTAATCCGGAGCTCTGTTATCGGCTGCAGAGGCCTTCAGGAAAACTTTGCTGGCTGCAGAAGTTCCTGAAGGCCTCTGACAGTGAAAAGGAGGCCCGGGCAACATGTGCCAGTGAGGTGAGTCCGTGGATGACCCCCCCCAAAATAAGACCTAGTGCCTTTTTTGGGGGTGACAAAAATATAAGACAGGGTTTTATTTTCAGGGAAACATGGTACTTTGCTATGGAAAGTAAAAAGGGAAGTGACATTTTACGGACATATATCTCTTGTGCATTTCCTTTGGCAAACTGGTAGAAGAGGAGCTGTGATGGTGTGGTGGTTAGAATGCAGTATTGCAGGCTAACTCTGCCCACTGCCAGAAGTTTGATCTTCACTGGCTCAAGGTTGACTTGGCCTTCCATTCTTCCGAGCTTAATAAAATAAGGACCCAGATTGTTGAGGAAAATATGCTGATATTTGTAAACCACTTAGTGCTGTAAGCACTATGAAGCAGTATATAAGTCTAAGGGCTATTGCTATTGTTAATAAAACATTGTTTCAATATTTTTTTTTAAAAAAGCCTGATTCCTATAAGTTCTACCTCCCTTCTTGCTTGTGTAATATTTTTCAGCAACGCCAGTCATTGAACAGCTGAATATGATTTTTAGGAACAAGGGGGTGTATAGCTAATGAGTTGAACTCCTTGACATTGGGATAGAGACCTCCTGAAGGAAAGCATGGTTGAAGAGGATGAAGCTTTGAAAATGATATATTGTAGGTTGACTTTAGGTGGATTAATGGAATCGTACGTGGGAATGATCTTGAGAGACAGGAAGAAGAGCTGCAGACATGGCTACTATATAATGTAAAATTCTCAGTCCACAGAAGGGGTGGAGCTAGAAAGCATTTCAGAAGGGATCTTCCTTAGTTTTTCACGGAGTAAAAAGGAAGATAAATCTTGAAAGATTCTGTTAATGTAAGCTTACAGTAAAACTACTGTAGGTACTCATAGTTGGGTTTGTCTGGACCTCAAAAGGCTAAACTTTACTTAAAAAAAGACTTAGCTAGTATTGAAGTATTATTGAACATGAGAAAAGTATATTTTGTATCACTGAAATTGGTACCTTGAATATAACTGGGTGGCATCTCCATTAAGAGACCTTTTTAAAGTGAAATTGCTTTTGCAAAAAGAAATATGCACCTTTTAGCTGAAAAACACAGTAAATTATGTGGCTTTATCTAGTTAAATATTAATCCATGGTTAGGGGATATGCTATATAAATTCTGTAATTACTCCAAAATTCTTTATGCTTTAGGATGAAATTTCTGATGTTAGCCAAGCAGGGTCCAAATCTACTACACCAATCTTAACTGCTGCTTCAGATGTGCTTACGTCTGTTGAGTCTCCCCTGCATGAAGACAAGGAAGGCTTTGTGAAGAATTCTAATTCATGGAACCAGAAATTGGACATAAGCAAGCACATTGAAGTGCAAGTAGCCCAGGAAACAAGAAATGTATCCATTGGTGAGTTGCTAGATTATTCACATTTTGAGTAATTTAATGGTTTAAGAGTAATTTAAAATCCACAGTATGCTTACAGATTCTGGAATCAATAAGCATTTAGAAGGCTACTTGTACTCCTCCTAGGAAGATATCCGCATATAGAAACCAGCAGGAAAGTCATGTGAAGGTGGCCTTATTGATCACAAGCATACTTCACTGTATTTACAGACTATGAGATTAAATAACCGCTGCTCTCAGATTTAATATCAGTATGATCAATATTACGATCAGCTAAGACTAAATTGTCACATTTAAGGATCTTTTATGCTGGTAAAATATTATTTTCTATATGACAGCATGTGTTACTAAAGTTTTTCATATTTAGAAAAGGGGTCTGCGAGAAGTGACCATTAATTTTGGAAACTAATAATCTTGTTCATTGATACAGTGGTTGGTATAGTGTAATGATTTTATGCATTGGACTTGGACTACGCAAAGCTAAAATTTAATCCCTACTTGATCATGAAGCTCACAGTGTCAATGGGGACCAGTCATTGCCTAATTCACAGGATTATATTTTGAGAATAACATGAGGGGAGATCCCATGTATACTGCCTTTAATTCTGTTTCATATTCCCTGCTTTTGACAATATGTACCTATTTCTTTTGAAGGAGCTAATGAAAATGTTGACAAATCCGAAGTTCAGGCAATCATTGAATCCACTCCAGAGCTGGATATGGATAAAGATCTTAGTGGATATAAAGGTTCAAGGTATTTTGCCAGCAATTTTCAATCACCAGAGGTCTTAGGAAAAATACAAATATTATAAGAGAGTTGTTGTAGCTCTTTTGTTGTTGTTATGACCAATCTCTCGATCCATACTTTGCAGTCAAGTGTTCAGGCATTCTATGACATTCAGATTTTTCCATTGATGCTCTGGCCCAAAAATCTTTTGATCTACCATGAAGGGCAAAACAGTATATGTGCAGTAGCCATCACTCAATATCTCCTCCTGAGGGTAACATGTCAGATTATTATGCTGCTTGTCATTTCCACCTGTTTAGCATAGAGAAAGAGATTGCAGGGTGTATGTGTGTGGGTGTTTAAGAAACGAAAATGGCTAACCTGTTATGGTGGAAATGTACATACAAAACTGTCAGGAAGAAAGATAAGTGAATCAGACGAGCTTGTAACCATGCGAACATCGTTGTAGAGGAGAAAATAGTGCCTTGATTAATGTGCCTGAAATTTCTACATCCTAAGGGGGGGGGGGGGAGAAAAAGGAAAGGTTGATTGCCGAATGTGTTGTTTTTGTTTTAGCTTTCTTAAATAATAAACCATTAATTGTGGCATAATTGTTTATGGAACAGAATTCACATTGTCTAATCCTTGAAGATTTAGAAAGTGTGCATATTTGTACACTGAAGTCTAGACTGGAGAAGTATTTTTTTAAAAAGATTTAATTCTTCTCCCTCCTACATTCGAATTTTATTGTGTAGCACTCCTACCAAAGGCATAGAGAACAAAGCATTTGATCGTAACACAGAATCACTCTTCGAAGAACTATCTTCTGCTGGTTCTGGTCTGATTGGGGATGTGGATGAAGGAGCAGACCTGCTGGGTGAGTATTTTTTTAAAAATCGTTTAGAAATGGCGAAAGCAATTTACAGAATAGTTCAAGGATAGAGTTGTAAGAAAAAAAGTACTCAGGATATTTCCATACATAATTTACCTAGTAAATAGAGTTGAAAGCATTCCCTATTTACCTTTAATGTTGTCATTTGTTTAAATGTTTACCACACAAATCCTATTTATGCCTGTACATGTTCATTAAAAAAGGGTTCCCATTAGCAACCAAGATGATTTTGACCAATCATCTGTCAAATAGTGGGTAGTGATGGTGACCATATTTTTTATTTCATCGTGGTGAGATTTTTTTTCAACTTTCCATTGCATCTTTATACTTTTGGTTGCTATTAATGTATGTTAGATAACCATCCCTAATATTTCACATTTCTTCAACCTTACCATTCAGTCTACCTCCCACCTCCTCCAGTCTGATTTTGTTTATTTGGGTGAGGAATCGTTTGGAGGATAGGCAGAAGAGAAAGGAGGAATTTGTTTTAGGAAATCTGTAGCTTTTTACCTATAAAAGAACTTCCTAAATGCCTTTTCCATCTGGGAATTAATGGCGAAGGTAACTTTTTTAAAAGTAAAAAAAAAGTGATTTTGACATTAGTACAGTAATTGCCTTGAAGTGGGGAGTGCCCTAAAAAATCTAGTTATTCTCTCAGGCTTTGAGCTGGGGTGGCTGAAGCCTCCTCATGAAATAGAAGTTAATATTCTATTTAATCATTAAATAGACATTAATGAAATATTTGGGATATCCGCTAGATTTGCTATCTTGCTCCTTTTTCTTTTTCTTTTGTTCTAGATTGTTTTTGTTGTTTGTTATTTCTTATATTGTTTTATACAGGTAGTCCACAACTTACGACCAAAATTCAGCCCAACATTTATGTTGCTAAGTGCGACATTTGTTAAGTGAGTTTTGCCCCTCTTTACGACCATTCTTGCCACAATTGTTAAATAAATCACTGCAGTTGTTAAGTTAGTAGCACAGTTGTTAAGTGAATCTGGCTTCCCCATTGACTTTTTGTCAGAATGTGGCAAAAGATGGTCACATGACCTAAGATACTGCAACCAGCATAAATGTGAGTCGGTTGTCAAGCATCTGAACATTAATCATGTGATCATGGGTTTGCGGTCATAAGTGTGAAAAATGCTTATAAGTAATTTTCAGTGGGGTTGTAACTTTGAATGGAAAGTTTGTGAGTTGTTCCTTTTTCAAATATTTCTTGGTGGAGCAACATCTCCCACCCCAAAATTCACACGAAGAACACACTTTTCTCTATTTATTTGAAAGTATATATCTGTGTTAGTGTGAAGGAAAAAAAAATACAGAAAACTACTTAATTTAGCTCCTTGCCCCTGGCTCTGTTTACTTAAAATAAAACCCAGAATAGGAAATACTTCCAATGCTTTATAACTTACCCCATTGCACTAGCAGTCACTTTGTATTATGCCCACACTGTTTATGCATTTTTTTTTAAAAATAAGATTTTTGAGCCATTAAGGTTAGTCCTATAATAAATATAAGCTTTCAAAAAGGTACTTCATAGTGGCACCTTATTAGTATGGTCTCAAGTTTTGTTATTGCTGTTTAGAGAAGTGTCTTTGATGTGAGGAGAAATGGCTGTAGTAAAAGCATAAAGAAGGGATATGTTAGAGACTGCAATTTCACTTTTATACCAAAATAGGTAATTTTAAGGGTATATTTGAATAGATCATTAATATAGTATTAAGGCAATCAACAGGCATGCCGTCGTTTATAATATTGCTCAGTTGTAACCAAATACTAATTACTTTAGCATAGATTTGTTTTTGTTTTGTTTGGGATAGCATGTGTTTAAATAGAGCTACCAATATACGAACTGTTCTGTATTATAGTTTACTGTGCTGTATTTTGGCATGCTTTTGCAACATTAGTTAAATGGGATTCTCCAATTTGCTTTCTCTTGGGCTGCGTACCCAGGGGAATATTCTGGTGTGTATCCTTTTTATATATTTGAAAGTGATTGTTTTAAAGTTTAGCATTCTTGGCTGTTGCTTTCATAATGTCTATTTTGCAATTTGTTTTGTCTTTATCCTGCCTAGTGCTTTTTAATTTATTTTGCTTGATAATTATTCTCTACTCAGAATACCAACAGTTAAAAGTGTTGTTCACATAATTGAAACAGTTTCTTCTTCAAAACTGAAGTATTCTAAAAACCCAAACTTTGACTATTCATTAAAAATAGTCTTCCTTTCTATGGTACTGATTCAAATTCTGCTAGTGCAAACATCAACCAGAGGAAATGATTGGGAATAAGCACATGGCAAGGAGTAATCTTTCTGAAACCATTTTCATTATTCTTTGAGCTTTTCATGCAGGACAAAGGGTTGTTTTCTAATCTTTGAGACTTACACAAACAGGAAACACGTTGTAGGATGCAAACTACAAATACTGGCTAGTTGGAAGACAAAAATAATAGAATGTGATTATGCTACCCTGGTAATAATGGACACAGAGTGTTCTTGCTTCCCACACAGAAAGCACAGAATCTGGGTTTTTTTTTTAATCTATAGACTTGAGCAATACTTTGAGTGTGTCTTATCAAACAAACAAACTTTTGTCCCTTTATTTATATTTTTTTCATAGTGTAGTCACCTTGTCATGTATTAAAGCAGTCACATTGCTGTCATGGGAGGTTTTGTGACGTTTTTTCCCTTTGTGGAGCTGGGTTGGGCGTGGCCTGCACATGACACATCTGGCCCACGGGCCACCAGTTTGACACCCCTGTATTAAAGGATCAGATATTGAAATAAATTGTACGAAATGCTTAAGAATTTCAAAAGCTTATTTTTGCCTTGCTCAGCTAACTTTCTGTATATTTGCAGATTGCTGAGAAAATACCCTCCCTGCAAGAATTTCCTTGTTCTCTGAGGGAAATTTCTGGCGTACAAACATAATAAATACCAAGTAGCCCATTTGCCCTAGAAGTTATTTAAAGTTTTGTACTTTGAAGTGTAGGCAGGGCTTTTGATGAGGATAGCAGCTTTATTTAAGCCTTAAATAAATGATGCACAGGTAGTCCCATTACTTCGCATGTTGCAACAATCTGACAGTCATTAAGTGAGTTCACCTTGCTTAATCACCCCCACATCCTGCTCTCCCTGATATGGATGTTAAGTAGAGCTTGGAGTGTCTAGAAGTGAGGAAAGCTTTAGTAGGCTTAGCATAGGCTCAGACTCCCCAAGGCTTTCCTCACTCCCTCAAACAACTCTGTGCTCTGCTTCCCAACATTAGGGGTCCCCACAGTCCTTGGACCTCTCCCTCCCCAGGTCCCCACAGGCCTTTCCCCACCACACTGACTTCCCGTAGACCTTTTGCCTGCTTTCCACCCTGCAGCCCTTCCTCTCCTCCCCACCACCTAACATCCATTGTGCATTACCTTCCTAAAATAATCCAGAGCTCCAGACTTGTGGCGTTGTAGCTGCTCCAAAATGGCAGCTACTTTGGGACACAGCCATGCGGCCCAGTGTTGAAGCAGTCTGCTGTGCTTTCCTAAGGGAGCTTTCTGCAGCGCTGTGTGTTAGGGAAGCAGAGCAGATTGCTTCATCTCTGAGCCACGTGGCTGTGTCCTGGAAGAGGCTGCTGGTTCAGTGTGGCCACAAGCTTTCCACAGTGCTGCACAGAGCAGACCGTTTTGTCCCTGGGGCATATGGCTGCATGCTGGAAGTGCCTACCATTTGGATGCGGCCACAGTTCCTTGGTGGCTGCTCAGAAAATGGTGGCCCCTTCTGGGACCCAGGGATACTGAGGGATGGAATGGTTTGCCCTCTTTCCCCACCATGAGGCTGGAGCCCCAGAGATCTTATAGAGGTAAGTGTGCAGTGAGTGATGGAGTTGGGAAGGAGGCCCAAGCCCTGTGGGGGCCCTGTGGAGGGGAAAACCGGCCCAAGGTCTGTAGGGACCCAGTGGGGCAGGATGAGGGAAGATAGGCAAAGGGGGAGGCCATTTCCAGCATCTCTGAGGTCAGTCATAAGAACAAATGACTGGAGCTGCTGTAGTGACCATAACTTCGGAACAGGGTCATAAGTGGTTTTTGGGTCTGTCTTAACTTCGAATGGTTGCTAAGAGACTGGTTGTCAAGCTAGGACTACCTGCATTTATCAGTCTCATTTTCCATGTATATGCAGTAACACCAAATATTTTCCTACCATTACCTACATTTTAGGAAGCCAGATATTTCTATTAGTCTTTTGCTGGATCTTTTAAGATATATTATTAATACTTCTTTTATTTTACCTATATTAAATGTGGATGGGTGTACATGTGGATAACTGCCAATTAACAACCTAGAACGATTAACCTATGATTAGATTTATGTAAAAAGGCCCAATTAAAAGTCAAACATCAGATACGTTCATATTATACTTCACCCTTTCAAAGGATAATTCTTGTGGTAATGTGTAGTCTTCTCTATCTTGCATTCCATTAAAATATATGCAATTTTGATACTGGAGCAAAAAAAAAAGTAAAAATAAAGGAACCTTTTTATGGTTAAGAGCATGTTCTACAACAAAAAGTTTTAAGTGTTTTTTATATTAGAAGAATTGGAATGTGATACAATGTTTAAAAAAATTAAGCATGGTTTAGTTGATGAGGTTTGTAATGACTTGATAAGGGCTGGGGTTTTTTGCCGGAAATTACTTGGAATCATTTCATTAAACTGAGTACCATTTCAGTCATTTAAATGCTACATATATTTAAAAAATCCTAAAGGAGGTTATTAAGGGAAAAACAAAAGAGGATGGGTAATCCACAATTCACTTCTAAATTCATTTGCATTAAAGGTTGCAATGACTGCTGTTATCAGCTCTGATAGTGGAATGGAGCTGTTTTATCAGTATTTCTGAATACTACCTTATTGGAGGTAGGATGTTCTCCCTTTGCAGGCCTGTTGTGATCTTTGGATAGATCTCTGGTAGCTTCTCTAAGAAGTGGGAGGCTGGATTGGATGGATCCTTGATCTAGAAATGGCTCTCTTTTAACTGTTTGTCTTGCTGTTCTACATACTTTGCTGTAGCCATTTAATGCTGGTTTTACCCTGAAATCACCCATGTTTCAAATTCTCAGCCTTCACTGTTCTGTACTTCATTTCTACTGTTCTCATTACATATTTCTTCTTCTTTTTGCTCTTCATGGGATGCATGGGCTTTAAAGACCATGATTTCTTTGGTAAGGCATCATCTCATTTGAGGAACATTTGCAAGGGCTTTCTATCATTTCAGCTTCTTATATTCAATGTTTTTTGTGGTGTCACCTGTTTAAGTATGAGCTTACATAATATAAAGTTTTTCTGTTGCTTTACTGTGGTTATCAAATGAGAGAGAATTTATTTTGCTTTATGTACTGAAAATACTGAAAAGTATTTTGCCTTGCTCCTTTGGGTTTCAAAACTGAACTCCATACTGGATTCATTTACAACCTAAGAGCAAAATACTTTATATCTGAAAACTCTTTTCTGATCAGTGGTTATGATCATAGTGCTCTGATCACAGAACTTCTCTGATTGTGAAATTATTTCATTTTAGTAAGGATACAAATCTGTACACATTTCTATAAGATGGTAGGAAAAATCCACGGGAATGAATGAGATGTCTTACTTGTGCAGTAGAATTGTGAGCTCCAGAGCACATGCTGAATATGCTGATCAATGCAGTTGTTAAAACTTGCAGTTTGAAAGCACATTTCTGTCTTTTAATATTTGTTTATTCTCTACGGTTTTTGAAAGGAATGGGACGTGAAGTTGAAAATCTTATCCTAGAAAATACACAACTACTCGAAACCAAGTGAGTAATCATTTGTCCATTTTTATATACACTAACCTCTGTTTCTTTATTTAAATATGATGTTGCATGCCCACAAGTTGCTATCTGATAAAGGATATACGGTAATCATTTTCTCTAAGTCTTGTGTATAATGGCACATGTATACATGCATAGAATTTTGTGAAAGATACATGATAACTGGAAATGAGGTTTTTACTTCAGAACATTAGATTGTACCAGATTTTTGTTGAAAGGACCTTTATGCTTCACTTACCAAAATAATAGATTAGAAAAAAAGTAAAATCAATTTTTATTTTTGCTTATTGTATATTGTATTTATTATATGCATGTACTTTATGTATTTATTGTATATGTTGCTACGGTGAAGATAGATCTGAGAGTGACATTATTTCTGTTGTTAGAAGTGATTTAATTGCAAACATCTGTATTCTAGAAATGCCTTGAATGTGGTGAAGAATGATTTAATAGCAAAAGTTGATGAACTGACATGTGAGAAGGATGTGCTGAAAGGAGAATTGGAAGCTGTAAAACTAGCCAAACAAAAACTTGAAGAGAAGAATAAGGAGTTGGAGGAAGAGCTTAGAAAGTGAGCATAAAATTCTTGAATGTGTTACAGTGAGTTTCCTAGAAGAATTCTTGGACTAATTTGATTAATTCCTCTTGTTTAGAGCCCGTGCAGAAGCTGAAGAAGCAAGGCAAAAAGCAAAGGAAGAGGATGATGTATGTATTCATACTAATAACATAGGATCTACGTTTTCTCTTATTCTTACAGTACTATGGTTGAGTTGGTCCTCCTAGTTTTCTGTGGTATTATTGTAGAGAAATGTGATCTTACACGTTGCTTGTATATGCCAGTCCTGTAACATAATATGTTGGGAGGGGGGAATTAATGAGATTCTGAAAGATATTCAGTTGTGTTTTCCTCCATTTGGGCCAAAACTGGTCATGAGACCTTTTTCCCCTCACTGCTGTCAATATTCACACTTACCTGTAAAACTCTCTACAAGTAGTCCTCAATCTACAACCATTTGTTTAGTGACCGTTTGAAGTTACAACAGCACTTGTTGTAAGTAACTTATGACTGTTTTTGAAGTGACTACAACATGCAGCATTCCATGGTCATACGATTCATATTTGGACAACTGAGAGATACTTATGATGGATACAGTGTCCTGGGTCATATGATTACTTTTTTTGCGACCCTCTGACGAGCAAAGTCAATAGGGAAGTCAGATTCACTTAACAACTGTGACAAGAAAGATTGTAAAATGGCAAAACTCATTTGCTTCGCAATGGAAATTTGGGACTCAATTGTGGTTGTAAGTTGAGGACTACCTGCACTGTAAAAACTGTATATGATAGGCCTTGGAGCTTCCCAGTCCATTTGATTAAGCATGCTCGATATCTTTCCAACTCTGCAGAGTGATATTCCTACTGCTCAGAGAAAACGATTCACACGTGTTGAGATGGCCCGGGTTCTCATGGAACGAAATCAGTACAAAGAAAGACTAATGGAGCTTCAAGAAGCAGTGCGATGGACTGAAATGATAAGGCAAGTGCAATTTTGGGTAATATTGTGGACAGATTAAGCAAATCATATACATTTTGTTTACTATGCATGAGAAAAACACTTTATTTATTTTAAAAGCAATTCTTTATTTGTTTTTTAAATAAACATTTCACAAAAGGAATTTAAAATTTTTTAGCACTGTTAAAAGATTAACAGAATTATTATGACATATGTTTTTATGGTGCTTTTATAGATATAAATTAGTTTAAGATTAATTTTTGTAGGCAAACTTCCACCAGCGGGCAAGATTAATTTTTGTTAAGGTTTTAAGAAAATGAATTAAAAAACCTTCAACAACAACTAATGGCATATGGAATCTTATTGCAAGAGAACAGATAAAATGATCCAAGGTTTAAAGGCATCTCTCATTATTTGCTTTGACTGTTTTAAAGGACTGTTCTAAAGGCCTTCAGAAATGTGTGTTTGTGTGTGCACATCAGTGTGCGTGCACACCCTTTACGTCACTGTTGACTCCTGGCAACTGCCTGAACAGGTTCCTGCAGTTCTCTTGATAAGATTTTATGAGCTATAAAATGAGCTATTAAAAACAGCAAAGATGTTGTATAGACGGAAAAAATGGGTTTTATTATTTTATGTATTCTGTTGAGATGGAAGGAGGAAAGAACAAGAAACAATAAAGTTGATGCAGGAGCATCAGAAAAAGTCAAAGCATGAAGAAGAAAAGCAGAGTTGGAAAATAAGGGAAAGAAAAAAAAAGGAATAGCTTAACTGAAAAGCTGAAGTGGATGTGGTAATTGGTACTTAGAAGGTTGGTCCAGTTTCTGCTGTGGGAGAGGACTAGTTTCGTAACAACTGTTGCTTGGGATGGATACCACTGGGAAGCAGCATGCCATTCATAGAAAATTGGCCTAATGCCAGGTTGCTATTTCTGAATGAAATCTGTTTCAGATTTAAAATTGGCCATGTTGGTATTCTAATTGCAGTAAAACAGATGACATGATCACTCTAGGAATAGATTACTGATTACAGCTGTGCTTTTGGTATAATCGAGCTTGACACGGAGGCAATTAAATAGTAGATTCTAAACCTCTCCAGGTCCTGTTGTACATTTGGCTGGCTTTGGCCTCGTTACATAGTGCTGAACGTTCATTATAATTTTCAGAGCATAGAACATTTACTGCTGGCCATGAGTGTGTGGGTGTGTAATTCATACAGATTAATTTAGGAAAAAAACTTGCATGATAAGCAATTCAAAGAGGTGGAGGTTCCTCTTCATTTAATGTGCTCGTGAAGGCTATGCAGATATTTGTCTGTCAGGCCTTAATTTAAATTCCTGCACTGAGCAAGAGATGGATTTGGTGACCTAAATGTCCTTCCATTCTATGATAAATATGTGAATTAAACATCTGTCTCACTTACTGAATATATGACCATCCATTTTTGGCAGTAAGCATGCTGGGATGCCTTTCCACCATCTCTAGCTGGCTTTTCTCAGCTCCATTCTGAGCATGTATTTTTTTTTTTTAAAAAGTGGTACCCAATTGTGTGTGAACACTGCCTTCAAGTCAGTGTTAATTCTTGGCGACTGCCTGGATAAGCCCTTGTGGTTTTTCTTGGTAAGATTTTAGGAGTAGTTTGCTTCTTAGGGCTGAGAGGGAGTGCCAGCCCAAGGTCACCGAGCCAGCTTTGTGCCTAAGGCAGGACTAGAACTCATGATCTCCAAGTTTGTAGCCTGATGCCTTAAACCCTACACCAAGTTGTCTTTCTTCAATTAGTTTGAGTTAATTTTTTAAAACTTCTATTGTAAGATAAACTATATTCAGCATCCCTATTTTGTTGCCATCTAGTGGCCTGATAGATTACTGTTTTGCATGTAGTTTTTACAGAAAACAAAATAATTCATTTTTATGAATAGATTGAAATATTTTGCACAAGAAAAATGTAAAATATGAGAAAGTTACATATTGTAGCAAAACAAATCCATTCTGCTCCCATGTAGTAGTTATACTTTCAACTGTACAAGTGATCATTTGTTATTGTTGTGAATTAGTTATTGTACTGGATGTTTGCAATTACTTTTATTTTCATAGAAAATACAATTGAATGTAAGAGGGGATACAACAGTGCACAAATGCTGATATTCTTAAATAATATCATATACTCATGTTCAGCTGTGATGTTCTTTTAGTCTAAATCTCAAATTCTGTTTCAAAAATTGGAAAATTGTTATTGTGGATTTACTTATAAAATGCCAACATGTTTCCAGATTTATGAAATGCTCAGATGTGAGAGAAGTTATAATCTGGGCTTTTTATTTTTTCTTTAGGGCATCAAGAGAAAATCCAGCTATGCAGGAGAAGAAGAGATCGAGTCTTTGGCAGTTGTAAGTATTGAAATAAAAATATTTGTATTTATTAAAAATAATATTATTACTCATTTAGGGAATTTTAATTAATAATGACTACCCATTATTTTCTTTTATTGTCCAGTATGCCAGACAGGTAAGATGTTAAAGTTGAATTATATTGTAAGATGCATCCTGAAACATTTTAATGCATTTAGCAGAGAAACATAATTACATTTCTCTAATTCTAGCAGTTTAAAACCATGTTGTTTGTATACTTATTGATTTCAGTTCACCAAATCTGTTTGAGGGGAGTTCAGATTTTTGCTTTTTGCTCGGTTTAATACTAAAGCTATAATTACTAAAATTGTACACGAGAGATTGCATGACTGTCCTGTGTCCTCAGAGTTTTTATTTTATTTTTGTGAGGAATAATTTAGGATTATTTGGTTGATGAAAATGTTACGAACTGGCAAAATTGCAGGGCTCAGCTGCTAAAGATTCAGAATCCTGCAGGTTTGTGTCTTTATAATACTTTTCTTGCTGCTCATGTTGTCTGTTCTTACCTTCTATTGTGGTATTGGACTGATATACAGAGATTGTAAATCCCTACTACCAAGACTGATTTATGAACATGATAATCCAGTATGTTTGGATATATACTCTCTGATTTTAGTTTAATTGGACATATTTTGGATAGTCCGTGTTATTAAAGAAGAGATGAAAACAATATTTATTTAAAAAGTAGGGGAAAGATACAAGAGGAAGAGAGCAATCTTCAATAGGAACCTAAAAGATGTAACAGTGGGCAGATCATGAATTTCATAGGTTGAGCGCATTCTGAAGTGCATGTGCCACCCAGAAGAAGCTCTTGTGAAGAACTGCAAGTCAGCACTCTGTCACTCTTGAGATATAGAGCTGGTCTTCCCATCTTAGTAATCAACCAAGACTATTGGCCATGTTGTGCACAGCAGCCAAAGGGCAGAGATTAGGGTAGGGGAGATAGGTAGGAAGGATTGAAGCTGAAGTAATTTGCTCAGGGCAGAAGAACATGACTGTGGGATGTTTCAACTATCATAAATGTGGGCCAGTTGCCAAGCACCCAGGTTTTGATCACACGACTACAGGGAGATTGCAGTACTTTATAAGTGCAAGTGCAAGTCAGGTTTTTTCAGTGCTGTCAGACCTTCAAATGGTCATAATCTGAGTACTACCTTAATTATCAGGGACCAGAGTCTTGTCATATTTGATACGTGACATCATCTTTTTGGGCAGTCCTAGAGAGAACCATTCCTTCTTTTAGAACCACAGTTTTAGACATTTGGCTAGCCTTTAGCTATCTTCGAAACATTTTTGACTTGAAAGCGTATGGGTTAATTTGGATGAGCTTTATAGCTATCTTCTAATGGTGTGGCTGTTTTGAGCAGTGAATGGCTCTTCTTTTCTTCCCTGCTTTGTGTAAGGCACTATGTTCAATGCGCATGGACATGTAAAACTCCAATGATCAAGGGGCTGTCTGTAGTTATGTATTCAAGTGCTTTTGCTTTTTTCCCCTTCCAGTTTTAGCAGATTATTCAGTTCATCGGGAAACACTGCTAAGAAACCAGAACCACCAGTTAATGTTAAGTACAATGCACCAACCTCACACATCACTCCGTCAGTCAAGAAAAGAAGCAGCACCTTATCTCAGTTACCAAGTGACAAATCAAAAGCTTTTGATTTCCTCAGTGAAGAGTAAGTTCTGTTTTCTTTACAGAGTAAAAATATGTGTAGTCAGAACTTACCAGCTATATAATGACCATAGTTAATGTGTTTCTGATGATTGGGCTTTGCACTCTGGGAATGCCTGGACTCATATTTGTGTTGAATGCAGAGGTGGTGTCAGTGCTTCTGCCCAGCTTGACCTTGTTCCACTAATTGTGTGTCTTCTTGAGGTCAAATCTAGATGTGGTGATATATGTCTTATTACCTCTAGACTGGATTATTGCAATTCAAGCTACATCTTGAAACTACACCTGGCCCAGAATGTAACACGAAAAAGACTGGTGGGTCTTCCCTTAAAGGATTATAGTTCTTTAACTCCCTCAAAGGCTAGATTTCTTACAATTTTGCAACCATAATTCAAAACAGTGGTGATGGTATGTTTGATGGCTTTTATGTTTGATCGCTTTTCAAACATAAAAGAACTCAAAGTGAACGACCCCAAAGAACATTTTTGATAAGTGTTTTGAATATTGTATAAGCCCAAAGAATGTAGTCAACAACTATATGTCTGAAGTTATATAATTTACAGTCTATGGCATTCACCCAACATCGTTAAAGTATAACCTTTGTTGTCATATTTGAATCTAGCATAATATACTAAAAAAAAATCCCCCAGATTGTTTTAAATGTTTTTTTTCTTTTTTCTTTCACACACTGCTTCTATGTATAGCGTCTAGTTTGCATATAGTTTTCACAGACAGCAGTTTTATGAAAAGCAGATCACAAGCACCCAAAGTGTTATCTTTTATACAGTAAATGGGAAAGTGCAATACAGGCATAAATAACTCAGCCTCTGTAAGAACAATGTTATTTGTGTTTGCATGAATCTGACAGATACTTGTAGGTGTAATTTATGGTGGAGAGGGACATGGCTCCTCCTCCATCACATTCCTTTGTTGAAACATTTGCAGAAACAAGTTAAGCCTTTCTTTAATTTTCAAAAGCTGCTCAGTAGTTCTCTGCAAACTTGAAATATTACATTATTTTCTTCCTCCCAGCTTTCTTACCTAATGGAATCTCAGTGATTCCGTTGGAGCACGCAAAGTTTTTAAGAGACCATCAACTTTTACTATGTGCCCCAACATATTCTGGGGTTAAATTGGGCAGGTCAGGTCATGCACAATACCTTGAAAAAAGAGTAATGTACATATTAGCAGAAGTTGATTTAATGTTCAGTGAAAGTAATTTTTGCTACAGCAGTTCCTTCTATATAATAAGAAAATACAAAAATACGATAGTGTTGTTTAAATATTATATTTACCCAAATAAAAGTCTTATTTTTTCCCCTCAAGTGATTTATTGTAAAATGGGGATTTTTAGATTCATTAATACAATAATTGAGAAAAATACTATTTTCTTTTTTATAATCTGTTTTAGGGGAGGATCTTCTTAAAGTCAGGGGTAC
>JANHFJ010005337.1:226259-236323 GCA_032468195.1 Cerberus rynchops
TGTAATCTTCTGGGTCATTTGTGTTTTGATCTCTTTTCCATTAGCCTCCTGTGTTGTAACAGCTTGGGTAATGGGTTATGTGATGACCTTGTGAGTTTTATTGCTGTGGTGTCCTTGGTCTTGTGCTATGATTTCCTGGGTCATTTGCTGTGTTGCAGATTCTTGAGTTCTTGTGTATGATTTCCTGAGTTTTCTGATGTGATGTTCTGAGTGGGTGGCTGTGATGTAGCATTCTGGGTTTTGGTCTGGCGTTGAGTTTGAGGTCTGGGTCTGTGTTCTTGCTGTGTGTCAGCTTGTTTGGTTTTGGGGTTGGGGGGGTGAAACAGCTGGTGAAGCAGCCATAGTCTGGTTTCTGGATGGTGGTTGTCCTTCATTTATAGGATAGGTTTGAGCCTGGGTCTGGAGAGGGGGGTTGACAGGACACACACACACACACACACACACACAGTCTAAAATGCAGCCTGTAGTCCTTCTGTGAAATACTTAGCTTAAATGACTAAATTCAGAAGAGAGGAATTTTCTTTTATCAGCTCAGCCATCTACATTCATATCTGGAAACAAAATACAGTACATGGTGAAATTTTCATCTGAAAGAACAATGAATGATCAGTGTTCCTTTATTCCTTGTCTGTTTTAATTTTAAGAGAATGCCAAATAGAATGTTCATCCTTTGATTCCTTCAGATCCTTCTCAGAATCCCCCTTGCACTTCTGGAATTTGCCTTAGTTACAAGCTGCTAGTCTAGGCGTTCTTGTTTTGTTTTGAATTTATTCCTCTCATACCCAGAGTGCCATGCCATAGAGGAAAACTTCCTAAAGGTTCAGCATTCAGCAGTTTGTGATTTGTAACTCTTCTTTTTTAAAAGCCAATATTTTAAGTTTAAAAAAACAAAGCACATGTCGGCTATTTTGAATGGTGTCGGCTCTGCAATCCAGAGGCCTCACAATAATTATGGGGCTGAAAGAAGGTTTGGTTCCCTTTTCTTGAGGTGCCATTCAAAATCCTGCATTGCTGGGGAATCCAGACAGTGGCAAAAGAACAACACACTCCTTTTGGAGGCACAGCTACAGTCATGTTTGTTTCTGTTTTCAAACTGAAGGAGAGGGAAAAAGTGGGAGTGTAAGACACCTGCCCCTCCAGCTTTAAAAGAAGAAGCAGAAGAATATAGTCATAAAAACTAGATAGACTAGAAAAACACTGGATACACACAACCTTCTGCTACGGAGCTGGAAAAGACCTCTGAGGTCACCAGGAATGTGATCAGGAACAGCGGTATTTTCGAGGGCAAGTGGAAACCCTAGGCATGGGGGAAACTGAAAGGGGAGAATGAAACATGGGCAGACAGGGATCTGAGTTGACAAAGGGCCATTCCAGCATCGAATAGCCTGTTGGCACTTCACTACCAAAAGAGTGAGGTCACATAAAACAATGCTAGAAGGAGATGGGGGAGAATATTAAATATTAATATCATTTAATGTGATGGTCAGCCACTGAATTTTGGCACATAGCAATCTTTTTCAGAACAGGTGGCAGCACCTCATTAATTTATTTATTTTATTTATTTTATTTTATTCAATTTCTAAAATCATTTAGCTGATTTTTTAAGGGGAGGGGGGCAACTGAGGTTTTGAACTGCTTAATACTAGAACGAGGGAACCACAAAGCTTTTCCAGGGCTGTAGGCTGAAGGGAGAAAAATGCTAGAAGATAACAATGGCAAACAATTTTGAGATTGTTACCTTCCCCTCTCCCCTCCAAAACCCCTACATGGATGTATCCATGTCATCCCCAGGAGACAAGCATAACTCAAGGGGACTTATGTGCCTTTACACAGTGATCCCTGCCCTCTCTCCTCTCAACTGATTCCCAAGTTCAAAGTGAATAAAGAAGTCTAGGAGAAAACCCCCCCATCCTCTCATCACCCCATCCTCTCATCACTTACGTTCCTAGATAACACAAACAAGTTTCACCCACAGGGGAATGTGGTATGTCTGAAACTGGAAGCAGCAACGTGTGAAGGCATATTGGGTAGTGCGTGTGTGGGGAGGAATCCTTGTTCTTACCAAAGGTTGCCCGGGGCCTCATTTTTGAAGGGCACCAGAAGTTCAGAGGTGATGCTGTCAAAAGCAGCCTTTCACAGAAAGCCCTCCCTCCCAGCCACAGCAATGGGTTATCAAAAAGATTCAGCAGAGCCAAGGCAAACTTGCTTGTCTTCTAGAGAAACCTTATCAGGAAAGGGTTGGGATTGGAGTCTGTAGCACACAGGATTATTTATTCAGTCCAGCTGAAGATGATTTTAATGTTGGCCCAGATGAGATTTTTCCAAAGCTGAGAAATGAAGGTCAGGCAGTAACTTTATCTGGAGTTATTTATAAACCAGGTGCTGGTCATTTACATGAGTGGCATTTAACATACCGTGGCTGGGGAGCTGGGGAGATTTCAGTGGTGTGGATTTAACAACGCTGTCTTTTTGGGACCTCAATGAAAAGCTAAAATGTGCAAAAAAGAAAATGAGAAAGATGTGAAACTTAATGCCAATATTCAGTGCCCCCGGTGGTAAAGTAACCCTTGAAAATGAAAATCCAGATACCAGCTGTCTCTGTTAAAATACATTTTGTTCACATCCATAAACTTAATTAGTAGATTTTCTTTTTCTTAACCTGGATTTATGTCTTGCTGTCTATTTAATTATTTCCTTGAGGTATTTTGTATCTGTCTATTTAAATAGGTTGGGAGTAGAAAGCTGTTTCAATATAGTTCTAGTTTGAGATTGCATACTGACTGAGGCTCTCAGCATGGCATAAAAAGGTATCTTGCTCCTTCTTCTAATAGCAACACATATAGCTAGATATATTTCTCTGCTCCGAGTGCCTGTTGCTTTAGCTCAGACAGGAAACCAGCAGTCCTCCAGATGTTACTTTACCACAACTTTCAGCATGTTGCACCATTGGCCTTGCTGGTTTGGGATTTAGCCTTCTCTCCTTCGAAGCAAAAAGATAATATTCACAACATGAGCAGAACAAGCTTCCTTAGAGCCACTTATTCCAAGGGTTGACCTCACATAGATTTATAGATTCCAATATATGTTTACTTTGAATGAGAATGAATCATATGGGCCATTTGTTTACAATCTAATATCCTCCAAAAGTATAGTAAGACTATATAGCTTCTACCTTGGAGGGAACCACATAGGGAAAGCAGATTAATACCTATGGAAAATCAGTAACCACATGCATAGCAGTTCTGGATGAATGGCTCTTCCTATTTTATGTAGATGAATATTAATTTCAGGCCTTTTGAGCAAAACAAACTATTATCAAACAAAAGTAGTTCTGAACAGAGCCTTAAAATCAGTGGTAAAACAGAGTTTCTGTAAAAATGATTTAGTTATGTTGCAATGGTGCTTTGAAATCTTATTTAATGGCATTTAGTAGTTCTAATAATTTAATTGGTTGTTTTATTACATATGCATACTGCTATTTTCAGTTTAATTTTTTGGAGATGCGGCTTTTAAAGTGGTTGTAAGCTACCCTAAGAAAATAGGGCAGCTTTGAATGGTGGCACCTTAACATTTAAATAAATAATTCCCAATTCAAAAGGTCTGGATCTAATCCAATATTTAAATGAAAACTGTATCTGTCTTGCTGGAGTTTATTTTTTTACCTTGATGTTGTATTGTTTTTCTTTCTCTCCCTCTCCCTCTATCATTTCTCTCTCTCTCTAATCCATCCATCCATCCATGATCTAATTTCTTTTCAGGGAGCATTACAATACATATATACAAACTAATCCCAGTTAAGTAAGCCCACAATTAAGAACCTTTTGTCACTAGTGCTAGTTTGCAGAATCTAGCCCTTTCTTTGACAATAGAAAAGTAGTCCCCATAATTCTCTTGTTTCCCTTTTTCAGTTTTTGGTGGCATGGAAAAAAGCAAGATCATGGTTTGAAGATGAGACAAGGCCAATGAAAGTGAAAATCACTTGTGAGAAAAGGCTTCGTCCACCATGTGCAAACAATGAACCACACATGCATTTTGTTAACTTTTGGAAGCCTGTTATAATCCATCCGTAATTCACCCAACCATAGAAGAATAATTTAAGCAAAATGCTTTGTATCCCTAGAAATGGCAATGGACACTTCTTCCCAAGAACCAGAAAACACACTGGGTGCTTATAAATAATAGAGGAGGCTAATTTTTAATGCTGGCTTTACATCTCCAAGGCAATGTTAGAGAGTAGTAGGTACTTCTCACCAATGAGAAGCCCATTGCAAAACAAATTCTATCAACAAACCCCCAAAGGAAGTGTGATTTGGGGAGAGCATACAAGGTCCCCAATTTTATCATCTCCATCCATTTTGGATTAAGATGATTATCTTTCCCAGCGTAAAAGCAAGGATGCTTTATTTAGCTCATCTCATCCTTTTATGCTTTATTGCATTGGCTTATTGCCAAGCCTTGGGCCATCTCTTTCTTTTTCACTTACAAACACTGCCTGTCATGTTAACACAATGGACTGAAGTCAAGCTGCTCTCTATTTATAGCATTCTTGGAACTAAGAACAGGAGGCGAGCTGAAAATATATGTTTAATCGCTTTGCAGGAAAACCTCCCATTATATTTTTTTGATTGCATAAGCACCCTAGATTGGAAAATCTGGGATCAGTTCAAGACTTTTGATCAGGGGAGCTCTGCAAGTGCAGAAAATTAAAAACACAGATGGAGATTAGAGAGGAACATCGGGAGAATAATTTCCTTCCCCCCCCAAAAAAAAGCTTAGTTCCACTAATGTATAAAAAGTATTAACAGTTATGTAACTTGTATAGCTCAGCCACATGTGAGACAATAATGCTAAATATAACCATTTTTCAGATGCTTTGCTTGTTTTCCTTTAACATAGGTAAGGTTCTCTTCAAATCTATATAGATATTGTATTTCAGGGCTAACAAAGTAGATAGACAAATTATCCAAATTCTTCCATGAATCAAGTGTTTACATCAACTTCCCCCATCCAATTTGGGGAAAGGCTATTTTAGAGATGGATCTATGCTCTCAGTCTCCTGTAAGAAGAAGAAAAAATTAAATGAAACTTTCCAGATTTCTAATTTAATTTTCCTGACTGCAGATTATCCTCATTCAACATTCAAAAACAAGATAGGAATTACAGCAGTGCTATCCAGTACAATAGTAGGTTGGTGAAGGAAGTTTGAACTACATACTTAGCCAGTAACCCCAGATAAATAATATGGAGCTGTCTTCTGAGTAGCATGCATTATGTATTTATTTCAGAGGAATTTCAACATGATTTCCATTTAGTCTGACTATGATAGAGGTCGATACATTATCTTTCAAATTCTTAGCCCTGTCAGATCTGCAAAAAAATCTGGATGACCACTAAGTGGAGCAAGTTCATCTAGAGATCCTCTGGATTTTTGCAGTCCAAATCCATCAATCTTAAAATTCTGTATAGCTAACAATATTTTTGCTTATAAGGATAATAATAGATGTCTTGTTTTTGTTTTTGCTTATAAGGATAATAATAGATGTCTCCCTCTGCTACCAAAAGACCAGATCTAACCTGGCAAGTGTATAAAATGGATATTGAGCAGATAGTAAGGGGAAGCAAGACAGAAGCTCCATGGAAGGGAGATTCTCAGAGATTATATCGTCCCTATCAGTGGAAGAATGAGTTGGATCACCAAAGACCTCTGGAATCCTGGGAAGCAGGAGAAAGCAAAGGATGATGTCATTCATATACCTCTAAACTCTGCAGCAACATAGATGGTTTAAAAACAATGTATATTTTCAAGAGATGCAATCCTAAAATGCGCAAGAACAGAGCTTTTTGGTTATTCCTGACAAAAACAAGTGCTAGGCAGAATGACAATGTCAACTTCTGAAAGCAAAAACAGGCGAGAGATTTGGGGCAGCTTAAAGGATCATCAATTGATCTGGCCTGACCAAAGGTAAAACATTATCCACTTTGTTAAGAGCTTTTGATCTTGTCCAGTGCTCAGCTCCTGCGATTTCTTTCTTTGATATTTTAGGTCAAGAAATTCTGAGTGAAGCTTAGCAAGACTTCGAAGTTCTCCAAGTTCTACCAAACAGCCAAAAGACAATCTGCCCTTCTCTGACTGCCACCTTGAATAAGGAAGTAAAAATTACACCTTGGACTACAAATGGGTTTGCCTGCTGCTGCTCCAGGAGGTCAGGAATTCATCATTGCCTTAGATATTTCCTGGTCAGGAGCCACCTAGCAACACTGACATCTACACTTAGCCACAGAAACACATCGCCATAAATAGAAGTTTATCTAGGAACTACCTCGAGGAAACCTGTACTGAATTAGCCATTGTATTTACTTCAGAAACCTAGCCCCAGATCATAAGATTTCCACTATCAGTGACGTATCTTACATTATTATCACTAGCATAAGTGGACTCTAATGACCTTTTAATCCCTCACAGTTTCCTTTATCAGTGCAAGACAATAAGGGGACATGAAGAAGGAGCTGGCCAAACATTGCTTCCTCTACAGAGCAGACTTATACTTTCTTCTTGGCCTGTTGCCACAAAGGGCCATTCACCACTCCCTGAGGGTGGGAATGGATAATATTATCCCCTTTCCACTCCTAGGCCACTGCAAACGCACCTTGTGTCCTTGTTTTCCACTCTGGTTCAAAAGTGCTGTTCTTCCAACCTGAGCCATCTTAAGCCCTTCAGGGTGTGTGTGTGTGGGGGAGGGGGGTCCCCGGTGCTCTGTTCTTTTTACAGTAGCAGCCCCAACTCCAAGGGACTGCAGGACCTGATACTCCCTTCCTCTCCCACATCTGGTCATCACCTTGGACAGTCATTCTGTGCTGGGCTCTTGGACTGCAATGCTATCGGCTGCTCAGCAGTTGCTGTTTCTTGATGATGCTGTGGTTGAGTCAACGAACATCCTCAACCCAAGGAACTCTTGCTCCATTCAAACCTTACAACCCAATGGGCACTCTTTGAACAAAGCAAGTTCTCTTTGCTTCCCCCTCCTCTGCAGCTGGTATTTCAAAGCTTCCATACTTATTCCCCTTATTTTTTTTTAAAAAAAGCATAATTAAGTTGCAATTAAGAGACAATTTTGTGTAGTGGTTAAGGGACTAGGCAAGAAACCAGGAGATTGTGAGTTCTAGTCCTGCCTGAGTAATGAACTGATCTGGGTGATTTTGGGCTATTCTCTCTCCCTCTCCCTCCCTCCTTTCCTCCCCCTCTGGGAGACAAGGCAAATCACTTCTGAAAATCTTGCCAACAGAACTGACGGGACTGGTCCAGGCACTTGCTAGAAGTCAAGACAAAGGCAAAGCACACAAAAGTGTTGCAACTAGGAATATTGCTACTGTACTTTTGTGAAGTTCAACTATCTCTGCACTACAAGATTTTCATGGTTCTTAAGAGGAACAAGCCAGCAAAAGAAAGCTTTGGATTCCAGATTCATACTTTGGGATACACCACGGCTTGTTTTACAAGGCACAATGACCTGTTGTTTAAACTGTATCTAATACTTAAGCCTAGAACTGTGATTTATGTCATGCAATTATCTGATCTTTATTACTTTATAAATAACCCTAGGTGGCAAACATACATAATACTCCTCCTTCCTTTTATTTCCCTACAACAGCAACTTTGCGAGGTAGGATGGGCTGAGAAAGAGTAACTGGCCCCAAACCACCCAGTCAGCTTTCATGCCTACGATGACACCAGAACTCATAGTCATATATTATTTAAAACCAAAATAAAATATTATATGATTTAGAGTGATAATATGAATTCATCATTTTCAGAAATAGAGAAATGACTTCAGAGCATATTGGCTAGTTCTTATTCTTAATTTTCACATTTTAAGGATCTTTCAGGCAGGACTTACAACAATTCATTTAGTGACTGTTCAAAGTTATAATGGCAATGAAAAAAGTGACCTATGACCGTTTTTCATACTTACGACCATTGCAGCATTCCCATGGTTACAAGATCAAAATTCAGACCCTTGACCTCTGACTCATATTTATGATAGTTGCAACGTCATGGGGTCATGTGATCATCTTTTGCCGTCTTCTGACAAGCAAAATCAATGGGGAAACCAGATTCACTTAACAACCGTGTTGCTAATTTAACTTCTGCAGTGATTCATTTAAATGCTGTGGCAAGAAAGGTTGTAAAATGGGGCAAAACTCACTTAACAAAAGTTTCACTTAGCAACAGAAATTTGGGTCTCAATTGTGATCGTAAATCAAGAACTACCTATAAGCCAGAGACAAAATTAATTCCTTTTGACCAAGTAAAACAAATCAGGACAACCCATACCACTAATACTACTCTGTTTCTGGGTATAAACTACATAAACATGTACCTCACCTCATTTTGTTTAGTAAAAACAAAACAAACTTTGTTCATTGTTGCAAATTTCTCTCTTAGGTCATTCTCTTCTAGCTCCTCATAGATATTTCATTTCCATTCCCCCTCCTTAATGAGTGGAGAAGCATTTTAATCTAGAAAAAAATGGACAATATGTGATAGAAATGGCAAAGTCTGGAGATCCATGTGGCTCTGTCCCAGATTGTGCATACGTGAAATTGCCAATAATAAAATTTAGACGAGACACAAAGGAAGGCCACTTTGTCTGTCTAATGGGCACAATACAGAACTTTTATCAAACCACACAACCCCCATCAGAGGCATAATGACATCATGAATATTCGGCTTCTCTGCCTGCTTTATAAAACAAGGTAATTGAACTGTTTTAATGGGTCCACTTGGCCTGTGCAGTGAACCACAAGCAAAGTACTGGTTGTCCCTTTAGAAAGCAGGACACAGCAGGTCATTTTTATTCAACTGAAGACGATCCTCTGATGAAAACATCTGAACCTTAATAACAAATCAGTTTCCTTCCTTGGCAACAGTGCCAGTGTATTTCCAGATTCACTAATTCGTTTTCTATAGGACCACAGAGGGAACTCTGCAGATGTTCATGAACTACATCTGCATTATCACCTGCTCGTCTGTATTTTAGAATGCAATTAAATGAAAATCAATCTTTTGATTTATAAAAAATCAAAAGCAAAACAATAAAATAAAATGGGGCCAATTAATCCTCACCTTATTGATAAAGTTGGTACAGTTACTTGGATTGTAATTTATTTATGTAAAACATTTATATAGCCTCACATTTTACATCGAACTCTGGGAGGCTCCCAACTAGCAATGAGAACAATATCAAAAGTAAAACAAAACAATGCATAATTACATTAAAAGCAAAAACATTAAAAACTTGGCATCCAAGTTAAACTTCTGACATACAGTATTAGAAAGTATAGCGTCATCAGTGACAGAATTTTGGAGTAATAGTAGTCTTCATTATAGATACAGACCAGAGGCCTGCAAATTAACACACTAATTAAACAGTTTCTCTTTCAAAGTGAGGACACCATAGCAACGAACAGGACCAGAGACAAATAACCAAACAAATAAGTGTTCCTGAGCTGTGATTAGTATATGGATTAAGAAGAAGGTTAAAATTATAGCACAAGGAAACTAACCAGTCTTTTTGCTTTCAAATGTTTTATACGTTTATATGTGTGCATGCACATACATACAGTACATGCACACATAATATATATGCAGTTAAAAAAAGGCAACTTTATTTTTCGTACACTTTTGGAAAGGATGGGTGATGCCACCACATCTGGAAATGTAGGTTGCACAGTGTTCAGACTGGTTGTGGTAAATTTTTTGAGCTTGGTGAGTCCAAACTTTTGAAAATGGTTAATTCGACTCTACTTGGGTTGAGTTTGATCCTGTGACCCCAGATGAGGTGGACAGATTGCTGGGCGGCCTTAATGCCACCACCTGCCTCCTAGACCCCTGTCCCTCCTGGCTAGTTTTAGCGGCTCGGGAGGTGACCCAGGGCTGGTTCCGGGGGATTATAAATGCTTCTTTGAGGGAGGGGTCCTTTCCGGCCACCCTGAAAGGGGCGGTGGTGAGGCCCCTCCTAAAGAAGCCATCCCTGGACCCAGCCTTGCTGTCTAGTTATCGGCCG